>SNQJ01S0082797.1:64929-81651 GCA_010110895.2 Picea sitchensis
CATGACAATCATTCTGACTATTGCAACATTTTATATATGGATTATTCATCATATATATGTTGAAAGTGATTTTCTAAATGGGTGGATAGATGAAGAAGTATTCATGGAATGACCTCTTAGATACATGGAACTTGGTAAATATAACCTTGTTTGTAAGTTACAAACAACATTGTAGGCACTAAAATGAGCACCTAGAGCATGATATGCACAAATTGATGAGAAATTTAGAGGAGTGAGATTTTAGAGATGTATTGTTAATCAAAAATTGTATATGAATACCTCCCCAAGTCGAGGATTGTTACAAATCATTTTATGTTGATGATTACATTTTGACAAGTAACATTGAAGTTAATAGTGAAGTAACAAGAAGCAATACATAATTGATTTGAAGTTAATACTCAAGTAACAATAAGCAATACATAATTGATTTATATTTAGATTTATTGTTTTTTCATGATGTTGTGTAAATGGATGTAAAACAAGTATTCATATCTTATTATATTGAAACGCTCGCTCATGATTATGATACAAACTATATGATTTGAATTTTGCAGAAATATTCACCAAATTAGAAGATAAAAGGGAAACGTTGCTCATTCGATATGAACAACAATGCAAGAATGTACTTTACAATTCACAACCCCACTTGATTTTCTGAGAAAATGCATCCAGAGAACATTTATTCATTTTTTCCCATTTTTCTCTCATACTCGCATGAGTGAAAGAAACATGCGGCCTTGTAGAATGGAATATTTGAGGCGGTTTTAGTTTTCGATAGTATATCATAATTTCATCTCAAATATTTGGCATCGAAGTCCGAAGTAGTGCTCAACAGTGCTATGGTTTAATCCTTCGTTAATATTTGATTTATGTCAACTCCCTAGACACAACGACTTTTGCATTGTGTTGCATTGTATTTCTTGGAGAAAGGCTTTGAGGTTCTATAAGATGAAGCAATTTTCTTGGCCATTGTTGGCACATGGGAAGACCCAGGGTTCAACGCTTCAACAACGCACCAACAAAACCCTAACTATTAGCCCTTTCAACAACACCTGCGAAGCATATTAAGTCTCACCCGAGGTAGCGACAGGGGGGGTGCAGGACTCAGGTGTCTACAACCAAGCTGTGACACAAATCTGTGATTACAACACTTAACAGAGCACTTAGCCAACAATATGCATTATATTATGATTCTCAATCACATTGCAGATTACCCCTTATTCCAGATCAACGTAGTAACAGTCAAGATCAAGCCCTTAAATCCTCTTAGCACATAGCATTAGCTCATATTTGACATTCAAATACCATCAAGCACTAAGAAACAACATTAGATGCATTCATCATCCATTATAATAATAGAACTAAGTAGATAAACACATAAACATCATTAATCATATCGTACAAAGCATATTAAGACACAGGATATACGTGGTTCGCCCCAATGTGGGGCTAGACTGATGCAGGGCGTGCCACCCAAGCATGTCCGCTCACAGGATCTTCTTCTTCTCGTCCCGAAGAACTCCAAGGTTCTTCTACTGCCCTATCAGGAATTATCTACCCACAGATTCTTTCGCGCGACTTCCCTCCTTCTGCTTATCGGAGGATCAGAACTCGTGACTTCGCGAGTCCAAAGGTCAGTGGTCGAGTGTGAATCTTACGAGTCCCCGAGCGCCGATATGAATCAATGTTGACCTCACCCTTCTCCTATCACGATTTATCCTATCGCGACTTCACAACTCGCTATGTCAAACACTTGGGTTTCCAACTCCCGATACCCAGTGTGCCGAAATGCCGATGCGCACGTGAGTTGACTTTTCAACGGTCCCTTATCTCGCCGAGACTTCAGACTTCGCAGGATCATGAATCCTAACACCAATACTTCGGGACTTCTCGCGGCGAGACCCTGATGACTTCGTGCCACCTATACTCCACTCCCCGGCTTCGCTATGGCCCACAATGTCCTCCAGCTGTCGGGATATCGCTTATCGCAATCTCTCGATCCCCGTGGCCAAATTCTCGAGTCTTTTCTCACGAGACTCCGATACACGATCCCACGTGTAGATCCGACGGTTCTCCTGCGATTCGGATCCAACGACTATTCTCCTTCTCGCTCCTGGCGTCTTCGTGACTTTGAGTACCCGATGCTTGGGCTCTCACCCTGCGAACTCCCAAGTTCGCGAAATCTCTCGATCTCTGCCACTTGTCCTTTGCAGATGGACGGCTCTTAATCCTCTCGCCACTTCGCTGCTTCGTGTCCTCGCGCTTTGCGACTTTTAACACCAAATCCTCAGCCCTTCCACCCACGAGATACCGATATGCGATGTGCCACCTGTCCGATTACCAACTCCTGTGGCCCCACACCGTTCTCGTGGTCGTCGAGATATCGCGTATCGCAATATCGCGATTCTCGCCACCAAACCTTGGATACTTTTCTCATGTGGTCCCGATAGGTGATCTCATGAATAATCCAATGGCCCTGACCGACTTGGATCAACGGTTCTGCCCTCCTGAGCTTTGAATCCTTTCCACTCTTGCGTTGTAACTACCTCGTGCCTCTGGAAGATCTAACGACTCTCGGAACTTCGTGATATCTCCTCCAAAGCTTTCATTCGTCCGTTCTCGCTTTGAGGATTCTGCGAAATGAATAAGTGCCTCTCCACGAGACTCCTTCGTCGCTTCACCAACCTGCGACGTTTCTTGCAACTTCAAGTCGAACTTATCTACGCTGATCTTCAACGACTCAGAGGCCTACCCTTCCTGAGCTTTTCTAAATTACTTCAACCTCAACGAGGTTCTTTGCACGCACTCCTTGCGGAAGTTCTCAAACACTTCTAAGTGTTGAGTTCTTCTGGCTCTCTGCACACCTACAGCAGCAGTCTTTCAATACTTCACTGAGTTTCAAAACTAAGACTCTCCTTAGCCTGCGCACTCCTTGCACGGCTCGTATAACTCAATTTCACTTCTGGGTGAATGAGAACAAGAGTTAACTATCTGAGCCTTCTGTCAACGCACTCCTTGCGGACGACTTCAACTGCACTCTTTGCAGGAATCCTTGCTCAAATAGAGAAACAATTGTAACTCATTCCACTTCTTCTCAGATTTCGATCTCAACACATGAAATCATACACACAGCATAACAGCAAATTCTTGGCAAGAAGTAAATACTCATGAGCATAGCATTCAACACACATACACAGAGAATAACACAATAGACATGAATCTGAATCAACTTCTTCTATTAATTCAAGATATGTACATGGATGTTCTTCTATAGTTCTTTGTTTCTCTCCTACACTCTGGACTCTTCTAACTCTTCCTGAACTGAACTATGTTACAATGCACAATGAGGGTGTCTATATTCGTTCTCCCTCTTTCTCCTAGAACTGTCTAATCTAATATTCAATTCTACCTACTTACATCTACTACTATAAATGCCTCTGTCTATCTCAGACGAGAGAGGGGCGCTCAAGGTCTGAATACATTTTACCAAGGTGCCTTAATTTAAATGATCTCATTTATGTTTAGCGCATCAACTTCAAGGGAAAATTTTAAAAATTGGCGCTAGTGTGTGCCCAGCTATCCTTCGTCTTCTGTGTTGGCTCGCTTGTCTCGGAAGATTCTCTTGCATCATACTCCCTCACTTGAAAATTTGCATGGGCTCCTGTCCATGAGCTCCTGCATGGTATGTCCATGCTTCCGTATCTCTGCTTTAGTCTCCTAGATGGCATCTTCAACTGGATGACCTTTCCACTTGACCAAATATTCGAAATATTATTTCCTTCTGGTTTTCTTACCCACTCGTTGTTGATCATCACTTTCTGCTCCTACTTCATCAGCTTTATATGGATATAAATCCGAAATATTAAATGTCAAAGATATTCCGATCCCATCCGGTAACTCAATTTCATAAGCATTCTGTCCCATTTTCTTCAAGACCTTGCATGGCCCAATTTTCTTCATTTTTAATTTATTATATGTTCCCCTCAGGAACCTTTATTTCCTCAAATGCACTAGAACTAGATCACCAACTTCAAACTGAAGTTGTCTTCTATGCTGATCGACTCTGCGCTTGTACTCCTGTCTTGATTTCGACAGTCGCTTCTTCACCCTGGTGTGAAGTTCTTTCATCACTTCAGCGAATTCTTCTGCACTAGCGCTGCTAGTCGCAGTTTGTTCTGAATCCCTCAATTCAGAAACTCCTCTCGGCTGCATTCCATATACAATCTGAAATGGACTTTTTCCTGTACTCCGATTCACTGAATCATTGTATGCGAACTCTGCTTGCGGCAATATGCTATCCCAACTGCTATGGTGCTCTGTCACCAAGCTTCTCAACAAGTCTCCCAGACTTCTGTTGACCACTTCTGTTTGTCCATCCGTCTGAGCATGATAAGCAGAACTAAACATCAAATTAGTTCCTAGCTTCTTCCATAATGTCCTCCAGAAATGCCCTATGAATTTTGTGTCTCTGTCCGAAACTATGATTTTCGACAATCCATGAAGTCGAACGACCTCCTTGAAGAATAGATTTGCAATGTGAGTCGCATCACTGGTCTTCTGGCATGGGATAAAATGTGCCATCTTGGAAAACCTATCCACTACCACAAAGATGGAATCAACACCTCTTTGGTTCCTTGGCAACCCCAATATAAAATCCATACTAATTTCATCCCACGGCTTGTCTGGTATGGGCAATGGCTGATAAAATCCTGAATTCTGTTTCTTTCCTTTTGAATGTTGGAAAGTCTGACATCTATCTACAAACCTCTTGACCCTTGACCACATCCCTGGCCAAAAGTATGACTCGCTCAGCTTTGCAAATGTCTTATCATGACCAAAGTGTCCGGCCAATCCCCCACTGTGTTTCTCTTTCAACAGATTCTCCCTCATGGAGCAATTCGGAATACACAACTGATTGCCCTTAAACAACAACCCTTCCTGGATCATGTACTCTATCCACTGACTTCTGTCTCTGAGAACTGGATTCTCAGCTGCTTCATATGCTTCCTTAAAGTCTGAATCATCTGCATACATGTCCTTAAGATCATCAAAGCCTAATGTCCAGACTTTGAACTACTGCAATAGAAAACACTTCCTGCTCAAAGCATCAACAACTTTGTTAGCAGTACCAGAAATATGTTTTATCACAAAAGTGAAATTTTGCATGTATTAAACCCATTTAACATGCCTCTGATTCAACATTTCCTGTTGAGTCACAAATTGTAATGCATGGTTATCACTATATAAAACAAATTCCTTTGGAATCAAATAGTGTCTCCGTTTCTTCAATGCATGTATGATGGCATAGAATTCCTTATCATATGTGGAATATTTCTCTTTTGCCTCATTCATCTTCTCGCTGAAATATGCGATCGGTCTGTCTTCCTGGCTCAAGATTGCTCCTATGGAAAACCCGCTTGCATCACATTTTACCTGAAATGTTTTCTGAAAATCCGGAAACACCAACATTGGTTGTTCTGTAATCTTCTGCTTCAACAGATTGAAGCTCTTCTCAGCCTCTTCCGTCCAGTGAAAAGATTTATGTCTTTTCTTCACTGTATCCATCATTGCTGCACTAATCCCGCTGAAATTTCTAATGAATTTTCGGTAAAAAACTAGCCAGTCCATGAAAAATCCTCACCTCAAATACGTTCCTCAGTGATGGCCAATTCTTGATTACCTCCACCTTATTTGGATCCATCCTCAACTCATTTGCAGATCTAACAAACCCCAAATAAATGAGTTATGTCTTCATGAATGAGGACTTCTTCATGTTTATCAACAACTTCTCTTGCTGTAATATCTTCATCACAATAGCCAAATGATTCAAATGTTCAGCCTTCGTCTTGCTGAAAATCAATATGTCATCCAGATACACGATGACAAATTTTCCGATGAATTCCTTCAGGACTTCATTCATCAACCTCATAAAGGTACTTGGTGCATTCGTCAAGCCAAACGACATGACAAGTCATTCATACAAACCTTCGTTTGTCTTGAATGTTGTTTTCCATTCGTCACCTTATCTCATACGAATCTGATGATATCCACTCTTCAAATCTATCTTTGAAAAAAAAATTGCTCCACTTAAGCAATCCATCAGATCATCCATCCTTGGCAATGGAAATCTATACCTGATAGTTATTTTATTAATGGCTCTTGAATCAGTGCACATCCTCCAGCCTCCGTCTTTCTTCGGACTAAGTACTGTCGGAACAGCACACGGACTCAAGCTTTCTCTGACCAATCCCTTGTCCAATAAATCCTGGACCTGCTTCTTGACCTCCTCATTATCTTGTGGCGTCAATATGTACGCTGCTTTGTTTGGAAAACTAGCTCCTGGTATGAGGTCTATATGATGACTCATGCTCCTCATTGGTGGCAACGAACGAGGTAATTCATCCACTACAATATCAACGAACTCTTCCAGTAGTTCCTGAACTTCTCCTGGAAAATCGTCTACTCTTGTGCTAGTCAGAACAATTCTCGGTTTTCTGACCACAAAGAATTGTGGATCCTCCTTCTTCTTAACTTCTATAAGAAGTTCCTTCCCACTCATGAGAAGTACTGTGTTGTTTACCTCCGGCTTCATCTCTTTATCTTCAATTGGATACAACATATGAGTTCTCCCATTCCTCTCCAGGGTATATGTATTCATCCTCCCATCATGAATTACATTTCTATCATATTGCCATGGTCTGCCCAGCAATAAATGACAGACATCCCTAGGAATAACATCACATAAAATCCTATCATTATATCCTCCTATCTTAATGTCAACTAAGCACTGTTTAGTGGCATTTACCTGATGTCCCTTCTATAGCCATGAAACTTTGTATGGACTCGGGTGATCAGTTGTCTCCAGCTCTAGATTTTCTACCATCTCGGTTGAAACGAGATTATCGGTGCTTCCACTGTCCACGATGACCTTGCACACTCTATCCTTGGTCTTGCAAGCAGTCCTAAAAGACTGTTCCTCTGCACTTAATTCTCCATCTCCTTTTCTGGCGTCAAAAGGACCTTCCGCATCACCAGTGATCTTTCGACTTCAGCGTATTCTGCCTCAACATCTCGCCTCTGTGCCTCGGCGATGTGAGTCTCTCCAGTTTCTTTCCTTTTCTCTGGACACTCGAATGACTTGTGCCCATTTTTTCCACATGTGAAGCATGGGGTTACTCCACCTCTTCCTCTTCCTCTACCTCTGGTATGAGGAAACCTATTATTATCAGCATATCCTCCTCTCTGCTCAGTATGTTGTTCTCTTTTCTCAGCATATCACCCTCACTGTGAACTTCCACCTCTCTCTGTCTGAGTCTGAGGTTTCTTCCAGTCGTCCTTAGGCTTCTGGTATTTATCTTGGGCAACCGATTTTCCTTTGGGCTGACTCCTGCCTCTGCCTTCCTGACCTTGCTTACGGTTCAACTTCTCTTCAGCTTTCAAATCCATTTGATAGGCATCCTCCACCATTCGGATGGTTTCCATATTTATTTCATCCTGAATTTCATACCTCAGGCCATTCATATACCTGGCTACCTTTTCGTCATTGCTTTCACGATGACCTACCCTGTTATTCAACCTGTAAAATTCCTCAGTATACTCCTTCACTGTCATCAGCTTGTGTCTTAGGTTATGCATCCTCCTGAACAGAGAAATTTGATAATCCTTGGGAATGAATTTTGCCTTCATCTTTGCAATCATCTTGTCCCAGCTCTTAATTTTCTGCTTGCCTTGGCAACGCCTGTCATCTTGTAGTTCATCCCACCACAAGGTTGCATGTCCTTTTAATATCATGACGGCATGCCTGACCTTCTTATCCTCTTCGATATATTCATAATCAAAGTAAGTGTCTATAGCTCTAATCCAATCTAGCAGCTCTTCCGCATCCAGATTTCTCTCATAAACTAGAATGTCCATCTTTACCTTTGTACTCATTCTTGCAACAGCTTTAAGTAAACGTTCACCTGCTGCATCTTTCGCTGGGATTTCTTCTCCTCCGTGTCCAACATCCTCTTCATCTTCAGATTCACTGATATCTCCTACATCATCTTTGCACCTTCGTGATGTCTCCATGTCCTCCATTCTGGCACGAAGATTTCGTATTTCTCTCTCCATGTCTGGATTCTTCCCTTGCCTACCTCTTTCTCTGGACAATTCCTTTTCCTCCTCTGGATCGGGTGATTGCCTACCCCTTCTCCTTGGCGGCATGGTGAATTCTCCTTGTCCTCTGCTACAGAAAGCAAAGAAGATTTTCTAAGCTCTGATACCACTTGACGCAGGGCGTGCCACCCAGGCACGTCCGCACACAGGATCTTCTTCTTCTTGGCCCGAAGAACTCCAAGGTTCTTCTACTTCCCTATCGGGAATTATCTACCCATAGATTCTTTCACGTGACTTCCCTCCTTCTGCTTATCGGAGGATCGGAACTCGCGACTTCATGAGTCCGAAGGTCAGTGGTCGGGTGTGAATCTTACGAGTCCCCGAGCGCCGATATGAATCAATGCTGACCTCACCCTTCTCCTATGACGATTTATCCTATCGTGACTTCGTAACTCGCTATGTCAAACACTTGGTTTTCCAACTCCCGATACCCGGTGCACCGAAATGCTGATGCACACATGAGTTGACTTTTCAACGGTCCCTTATCTCGCCGAGACTTCAGACTTTGCAGGATCGCGAATCCTAACTCCAATACTTCGGGACTTCTTGCGGCGAGACCCTGATGAATTTGTCCCAGCTGTACTCCACTCGTCGGCTTCGCTATGGCCCACACTGTCCTCCAGCTGTCAGGATATCTCTTATCACAATCTCGCGATCCCCGTGGCCAAATTCTTGAGTCTTTTCTCACGAGACTCCGATACACGATCCCACGTGTAGATCCGACGGTTCTCTTGCAATCTGGATCCAATGGCTATTCTCCTTCTCGCTCCTCGCGTCTTCGTGACTTTGAGTACCCGATGCTTGGGCTCTCACCCTGCGAACTCCCAAGTTCGCAAGATCTCTCGATCTCTGCCACCTGTCCTTTGCATATGGACGACTCCTAATCCTCTCACCACTTCGTTGCTTTGTGTCCTCGCGCTTCGTGACTTTTAACACCAAATCCTCAGCCCTTCCACCCACGAGTTACCGATATGCAATGTGCCACCTGTCCAATCACCGACTCCTGTGGCCCCACACCGTTCTCGTGGTCGTCGAGATATCACGTATCGCAATATCACGATTCTCGCCACCAAACCTTGGATACTTTTCTCATGAGGTCCCGATAGGCGATCTCGTGAATAATCCAATGGCCCTGACCGACTTGGATCAACGGTTCTCCCCTCCTGAGCTTTGAATCCTTTCCACTCTTGCGCTATAACTACCTCGCACCTCTGGAAGATCTAACGACTCTCGGAACTTCGTGATATCTCCTCCAAAGATTTCGTCCGTCCGTTCTCCCTTTGAGGATTCTCCGAAACGAATAAGTACCTCTCCACGAGACTCCTTTGTTGCTTCGCCAACCTACGACGTTTCTTGCAACTTCAAGTCGAACTTATCTACGCTGATCTTCAGCGAATCAGAGGCCTACCCTTCCTGAGCTTTTCTAAATTACTTCAACCTCAACGAGGTTCTTTGCACGCACTCCTTGCGGAAGTTCTCAAACACTTATAAGTGTTGAGTTCTTCTGGCTCTGCGCACACCTACAGCAACAATCTTTCAATACTTCACTCAGTTTCACGACTGAGACTCTCCTTAGCCTGTGCACTCCTTGCGCGGCTCGTATAACCCAATTTCACTCCTGGGTGAATGAGAACAAGAGTTAACTATCTGAGCCTTCTGTCAACGCACTCCTTGTGGATGACTTCAACTGCACTCCTTGCAGGAATCCTTGCTCAAATAGAGAAACAATTGTAACTCATTCCACTTCTTCTCAGATTTCGATCTCAACACATGAAATCATACACACAACATAATAGAAAATGCTTGACAAGAAGTAAATACTCATGAGCATAGCATTCAACACACATACACAGAGAATAACACAACAACCATGAATTTGAATCAACTTCTTCTATTAATTCAAGATCTGTACATGGATGTTCTTCTACAGTTCTCTATTTCTCTCCTATGCTCTGAACTCTTCTAACTCTTCCTGAACTGAACTATGTTACAATTCACAATGAGGGTGTCTATATTCGTTCTACCTCTTTCTCCTAGAACTATCTAATCTAATATTCAATTCTACCTACTTACATCTACTACTATAAATGCCTCTGTCTATCTCAGACGAGAGCGGGGCGCTCAAGGTCTGAATACATTTTACCAAGGCGCCTTAATTTAAATGATCTCATTTATGTTTAGCGCATCAACTTCAAGGGAAAATTTTAAAAATTAGCGCTGGTATGTGCCCAACTATCCTTCTTCTTTTGTGCTGGCTCGCTTGTCTTGGGAGATGCTCCTGCATCATAGACCCACCAACTTCTTCTTATTATTATTTATTAGTCTTCAAGATTCTTATATTGTTTTTCTCCTGTGCAGAAATCCATAGAGCCAACTTCGCATAGGACAAGAGATCCACAAGTTGCACACCATATCCTCCTTCCAAAAACTAGGTCAAGGAACAGAGCTTTACATACAATGTATGTTCACAAAGCAACTTACAAAACACTTGCACTAAGACTAACATACTATTTGCACATAGCCAACTCTGAGTAGTAGTTATTACATCGCTTAGATACTTATTTATACATTAACAACGAGGCCTAATCATGGGTAAACCCATGGGCTGACATCCCTTAACCCATTACATAAACCCTAGAAAACCACTTGTTGGGTCCACAAAACAAGTGAGATCCCACGATCTCCACTTCGCCTGCGTGCTCCATCTTCGTCCATCCTGTCGAAGTCCCAAAAGTGGTAAAAAACAACCAATATTTCCTCAAATTGGGTCAAGGGTCAACAGACCCCCAACACTCACCTGTGACTCGTCCCGATTCACTCATATCTAGGCAGCGCTGATTCAAAGGCCTCGAGCTTAGGTCAAGATGCCTCGACTTGTTGCTTCACCAAATCTTCCTTCTCGGCAAACTCTTGAATCACTTTCTTAGTAAGAGGCCCTTTCAGGCATTGTTCCACTGTCGCAACCAGTTAGTCTAGCTGCGAGCCTTTTCCTTCAACCTCTTCAAAAATCGTGCAAGCTTCATCCTGCATCGAATATAGTCTTCGTGTCAGTTCCATGACCTTGCTTTGGATAATAGTAATCTACTGCTAGACTGCATGTTGTTCCTATTATCTTTTCATCTTCTTGACTGCATTAAGAAGCTTCATTTTTTCTTGCATGGTGGACGTATGTTGCTTCGCCTCCTGGAGTTGTGCTTCCAATTTCCTCAGCTCTAGATCTTTTGCAAGGCGCTCATAGGTCTGTGCACTTCTATCACTCAGTTTCTTAAACTTTGAGGTGAGTGCCCTAATTCTTTCTACTTCTCTCTTAGCTATTTCTTCCCTTTGATCATGCACTTCTTGCGGGGTGCTCAACACTGCTTGAAGTTCTAACTCTGTTACTCTTGATTGAAGCTACTGAATGACCCCAATGATATTCCCAACTTGAATTTCAACTGACTCTTCTTCCTCCTGTGCCAAGCCCAACACAGATCGAAGTGCTTTAGTCACTGCCTCTTTAACCACAATCTTCTCTGTGAGCAGCTGGTCTTTTTCTTCTGCATCTTCACACTGTCCTCCTCGTACATCGCCCAAATTTCATCTTTCTCCTTCTGCATAGCTCAAAGTTTCTCTAAGATTGCCTCCTTTTCTTGCTTCAAGGCTTCTATAGCCTTCTCCTTCTCTTCGTGGACTTGATGAAGTCGAGCCTCTGTTGCATATGCTAGCCTTCGTAATTGGGGGCTCATCCCCCAATTCTGCACTTTTCGATGAAGAGGACGCAGTAGGTACTGCGTGGATTGAATGGATGGCTTGCTACAATTCTTTCTCGATTTTTTCATACAAAGTCTCTTGCTTTGATCCATGCCTCTGAAGCATCTTCCATGGTTGCAATGATGAGATCAATATTGTCCACTGTGAGCATATTCTTCCACTGAGGCTTATTGGCTCGGGTCTTCTTTCTTGCTGAGGGTTTCTGCAGATAAAACTTCCTTTTCTTCAATGTTTCGGCCTCGGTAAGGGGATCCTTCGGCGATGTAACTTCACCTTTTTCTTGTTTCTCTCCTTCTTCCCCTCCTTCCTCTTGGTTCACTTTGTCTCCTCCTCCTCCTACAGGCGATTCAGGCCCACTTTCCTTTGATGCATTGTCGTCCTCATCACTTTCTGTGTTCTACACATCCTCCTTTTTCTTCTTTTTCTTCTATCCATCATGTTCAACCCGAGTGACCAATGGACTTCCTATGATGTCGGGGTCGATGAGTTCTGCAACGTGAACCGGTACAAGGAATTTTGCTGGCCATTCTTTGGTGTTCTCCTCCATATCTTTGTTGGTCAGTTTGTAATAGGATTGCAACTCCTCCTTGCTTTCATCCCTGCACGTAGTGATATACATAAAGTGTTGATCTGTGTGAAACTTCGCTAGCGGCCTGTACTGGTGCAGTTTGTTTGGGGTCATTCATGGAAATTCCTCAATGGCGCACTTCAGCTACTAGTAGTAAGCATGGAAGACAACGTTTGACTGCCACTGCTTCGACATGTCATTTGTATACCACAAGGTGGAGAACCTTGCGACGAACGACTTAGATGGCTCAACTTTGAGAAATGTATCTCCTTTCAGCATCTGCCAAGCGACAAAGGCGATCAGTACTAGTATCCAACAAAAATGAAACTCATATCCCTGGTCCTGCGCTTCACGAAAGTCCTTCTCGAGCTCGTTGACGAGGTAACTAGCTCAGTTCGTTTGCATTCCTTCTACGCACTTCCCTGCGAGGTCTACTACAAATCCAGTGACCTATGTTAGATGGTTATTTCTAACGATCTTGCTAGCTATAAGCTGACAATCTATATGCACTACACCATCCTAGATGGAGGCTACCTTGTAGCCTTTCTTTCCCTTTTCTACATCGCCATAGTCTTCCTTTATGCATTGTGTTAGGGAGCGATTGAAAGTCTTCCCTGGGTAGAACTTCTGAGGTTCCAGTCCATGCATCCTCAGTCCTGTGATGAGGTGGATCAGTGTCGGATCCACAGTGACGTGCCTATCAAGCCATAGATAGCCTTTGTGATAGCACGACAGGAGGAGTTTAACGCAAGTGTTAACCTCATGGTGTCGGCTAAAGTGAGGGATCTTCATCATGTTCAAGATCATTGATTACGCGAGCTCCTTTATCCATGACTGGGAAACTATGCACAGCTTCTTCCTAGTCATCTTCATCAAATACCTATGCAGCATGAGCATCGCATAGTTCTTTCGGTCTCCCAGGTTGAAGTCATTGTTCTTCAAGGTTGTGATGTGTCCTAATTGGGGTCCAACTACATGTATCCCCTTTGGGATGTACGCAGTCATCAACGTGTATTCAGAGTCACGCGGGATACTGTCACAGTTCACTGTGCTAGCCAAAGGTGGTATGTAATCTGGAAAAACCGACGGGATCTACTTCGTGTTAGCCAGATCGTTGTGGTGTTTTCTTCACTTCTCAACAATGCGGCCATAACTCCGTCTAGTCGATGGGGATGTTTGCAATCCACCAGATGCCTATATTCCTAAAAACATGACTCTCTCAGCCATGAGGTCTATAAGAATATCCTCCATAGACTTCTCTAATGCACTTGGTTCTCCTGACATTTGCACTTGTAACAAAATAAATCGGGTAGGTGAACAGACAAGAGAGGTAATCAAATGGATGGAGAGGTCTAGATAGCACAATGCGATACAATGGATTCTCTGTTAGCTTGGATATCACTACTTGCAAAAAGTGGTCCCAACGCAGCGTCCAACTGGTTAAATAAGCAAGCGTCGTAATAGATTCCTCCAACAAGAAGGAATGCCTCAATCAATAAGAATCGGTCTATTATGGCGTGGTCTCAACGATCCATTTTCTCATAACTGTGTTTTCTAGCCATTCCAGGGCATCATTCTAATGGTCGGGGTTCCTCCAACGGTCATATAGCTTCACCATGGCAAAGTCCCATTCTGCGTGGTTCTGCTATTCCAACGAGGCTCAAGTTTTGTAGATATTCCTCCTACAAAGTCTTCTCGAGAACCTCCTATAGTTTTTCTAACTTGGATCTATTCTTACTGAGATTCCTTTCCTTCTTTCCTGTGATCTGTGTTTCTAGATTCCTCTTTCCATTCTTATTCTTATTTTCTCTTAGCATAGTAAATTTGCACTGCCGATGTTCTTCCAAAGGGTTCAAAGGTAATACCTCTTCTCTTACTAACTCTAGGTTGGGTATTCTTCTTTCTTGCATGGATAGGTCCTTCAAACCTTTTTGCATTCTTTCAACCTCAATGGCTAATTCTCTTGCCATATGTTTCTTCGACTTATCCTCTTGTTCTTCTATTAGTCACTATATTTTTATGGTTATGAGATCCCTTAGTTCTTGCTTTTTCTGTTATGTAGCTTCCTCCTCTTCTTTCCTTCTAATCCGGTCCTTCTCAATCCAAGTCTTTCTTAACAAAAGTGGAAAGGGGGCGTTGTTCTCAAAAAATTTAATGACTTCAAATTATTCTTCAGTCGATGTTTCATGAGCAATCATAGGTATATTAGTAACTCTTCCACATAGGGCTATCATATTTTCTTTAAACAAGCCTATCCTTCCCAATGAAGGTATCGTAGCAGGCTTTCCCAAAACTTCCCAAGTGATTTCTGGCATAATATTCACATGTGTTTCTTCATCTAATACACAATCTATGTCGAAGTATTCTATTCTTGTAACTATGCGATGTTTTTCTTTCAGGATCTCTAGTAAACTAATGTCTCTATGATCATCCATTACTTCTTTTAATTGTTTTAACATAGTCTCTGACTCTTTTTCTGTATGATTCTTTAACATATCCTTAGTCTCTTGCCCTTATTTATAGTTTTCTTGTCTCATGTTCATCTTTTCAACTTTAGCAATCATCCCTGGGCAATCCTCAACCTCGTGAACAATAGCTTTACAACAAAGACAAAGAGGGCCTATAGCAGGGCATTCTTTTGCAATATGTCCCGACCTTCTATAATTGTAACACAACATCAATCCTCTCTTTCTTTTAAATGAGTTCCAGCCTCTCATGTACTGCGCACTGGGATCACAGTGTTGGACCTGCAATCGGCAAAAATTCTTTCTAGGTTCTTGCATCCACTTATTAGTCCAAAAATTCTTTCTATGCATAGGCATAACATATTTTTCTCTATTTCTATCAAATTTATTCAAATCATCTCTTTCTTCTAACTCTGCCCTAGTTTTCAGAATAGTACAAAATCTATCAAACATACATAGATTCATACTTTTGAAGAAAAAATTTCCACTTATCTTACCTTTACCAGAGCACAAATCTTTAAGATATTACCTCTTTTCTTCAGATCCAGTTTCTTTCTTAGCACAAAGCTTGACAACTCAAGTAGAATACTACGCACAACAACAACAAATATACACACAAAGCTTTCTCTTTTCTTTATTTCCCAACAATCACAGTTTCAGGTCCCGACAACGAAACCATTTGTTGGCACATGGGAAGACCCAAGGTTCAATGCTTCAGCAATGCACCAACAAAAACCTAACTAACGACCCTTTCGGCAAAACCTGCAGAGCAGATGAAGTCTCACTTGAGGTAGAGGCAGGGGGGTTGCAGGACTCAGGTGTGGACAACCAAGCTGGGACACAAATCTGTGATTACAAACTTAACAGAGAACTTAGCCAACAATATGCATTATATTATGATTCTCAGTCACATCATAGATTAACCCTTATTCCAGATCAATGTAGAAACAATCAAGATCAAGCCCTTAAAACCTCTTATCACATAACATTATCTCACATTTAACATTCAAATACCATCAAGCACTAAGCAACAAAATTACATGCATTCATCATACATTATAATAACAACATTAAGAAGATAAACACATAAACAACATCAATCATATCACACAAAGCATATCAAGACACAGGATACATGTGGTTCACCCCAGGGTGGGGCTACGTCCACAAACTTCTGCTTCTTCTTCTTCATTAGTCTTCAAGATTCTTACATTCTTCTGCTCCTATGCACAAAGCCATGGATCCAACTCCACATAGGACATAAGATGTGTGGTCGAGAGTAAGATGCAACTGGTTTCCATTGTCAAGGATTTGAGCATGATCATTGCCCCATGTGATGTCGAAATCATTGTAGAAATTTGCAGAAACAGTTATGATGAGACTCGCCAATGATAGTAATGAAAGAAAGAGGAGGGGCTTGTTCATGTCCATGATTGTCATTAAATATGATGGAGAATGGAGTAGTTTGAAATGCAATTGCAAGGAGAGGTCGAGAAGACTATGAATGATGGATTTGGGTTTGATTATTTATATAGAATGGCAGTCTATATACTGGAAGGAGGGAAAGGGGGCTTGAATTTTATATAAATGGCAGTGAATTGGGGAAGGCATATCTCATGAAGGGAGGAAACATATAATGATCGATGGTCTACAGCTACAGAGATTGAATGATTGAAACCAGTTATGTGCCTCGGGCTTTGTAAAATAATTGGTAATCATGGAGTCCAACTCATAATTTGTGAGTGCAAATACGTCCTATTTGATCGTGGCACTCATTCCAAC
>SNQJ01S0082798.1:0-28957 GCA_010110895.2 Picea sitchensis
ATAATTAATCATTTAATGTCTCATTTAATAATTACTCATTCATTAACCCTAAATCAAGGAGTTAATCATACTTCAGCTAAGTATAATCAAAATAATTAATTAATAACTTGTAATCAATTAAGGTTATATAATAATTAATTATAGCTTAGCTAGTGTTTAGGATTATTTATGAAATTATTCACAGTAATAAGAAAAGGGTCATTACATGTTGTTTCTTACAAGCCCAAGTGACAGTTCCTGAACCAAGGTTGAAAACATAACCTATAGTAGACTTATGATCATCAAGGTCATTGACCTAATCTGAATCAGTGAAACCAACCAATAAAGGAGTTCCCGCTGAACTTTAATGTATCCCAAACTGAATTGTACCCTAGACATACCGAAGTATCCTTTTAGTTTCTTTCCAATGGCTTTCATGGGATGTTTGCATATATTGGGCAACAAGACCAACAACAAAGGAAAGATCAAGACTGGTATGAGCCAATTATACGAGGCTACCAAAAAACTGGTTATACAAAGTGGCATCAACTTCCAGATAAGTACAAGTGGCAGCAAGCTTGATTCCAAACTAAGAAAGAAAAATTCCTTCATTAGTTTGCAAAACTTGGAGGCCAAGGAAATAGTGAAAAAAGTCCTAAGTCTGTCATTTCAAATTTCTGTTTAAGGCTAGTTTTCACATGGTTTAAAAGTTTTGAGTCACTACTAGTAAGGATAAGGTCATTAACATAAAGAACAAGGATTATGAGATGGCTTCCTACTTTATTGGTATACACATTAGGATCATAATGGCATCTAGAAAATTTAGTGTCAATAAGAAAGTTGTCGATTTTGGCATACCAAGCTCGGGGAGCTTGCTTAATACCATAAAAAAATTTCTTAAGGAGAAAAACAAGGCTAGATTCATTATGTACATAGCCATAAGGTTTTTCCATGTAAATTTCTTCTTGCAAATCCCCATGAAAGAAGGTGGATTTAACATCCATCTGATGGACCTCCCATTTATGTGAGGCAACAAGGGAAAGAATAAGGCAGATGGAATTTATTTTGTCTATAGGGAAAAATGTTGATTTATAGTCAATTCCTTCAACTTGGGAAAATACTTTGGCAACTAACTGAGCCTTGTGTATTTCAACACTTCCATCTGATGCATACTTAGTTCTATAGACCCATTTACATCTGAAAATTTTTCTTCCTTTCAGAAGAGGTACAAGATCCCAAGTATCGTTTTCCATTAAAAAATGATACTCTTCATTCATTGTTGTATCCTAATCTAGATGACGTGAATCTTCTGCAAATGTCTCTAGATCACGAGTCTTTGAAAATTGAGCCAAAAGAGAAGAGGTTCGCTCGAACTATGAATGTTTCTAACACTGCTCTGAAGGATCATTGACAAGATAACCAACTACTTCTCGTGTTGAACAGATCCATCTAGGAAGAAATGGTGTTGGTGCTAGTTCAAGTTCAATGGAATCATCTAGAGGAAGGTGAGTAGGTGGAGGTATATTTTCATCCTCACTTTCATTATCTAAATAAGAAACTAGAATTAGAATAGAAGAAGGTACAAATACTGAAGATCGATCACAGGATGAAGAAGGCACAATCGTTGAATTAGGGTCGCAGGACAAGAGATTTTCATCAAATTCAACATCTCTTCTAGTAATAATTTCATTACAATGTGGTTGAAGAAGTATTTAACCTTTGACATCTTCGAAATAACCAACAAACATAAACTTCTCACTTTTAGGCTACAATTTTTTCCTTTTCTCATCAAGAATGTGAGCCTATGTTATACTGCCAAATACGCGGAAGTGACTTACATCATGTTTAATTTTAGTCCATACTTCTTCCAGTGTTATATGTTTAAGATCCTTTGTGGGAGTGTGATTTACTATGTAATTTGCATAGTTGATGGCTTCCACCCAATACCTTAGACTTAATCCCTTAGATTGGATCATACAATTGGACATTTCTTTAAATGTGTGGTTCTTTCTCTTAGCAACACCATTTTGTTGTGGTGTATATAGAATAGTGTGTTGCATTTGGATTCCTTCTATAGTGTAGTAACTTGTAAAATTATTGTTCACATATTTTCCTCCATTATATGTTCTTAATCTTTGAATTTGATGTCTAGATTTCTTTTCTACAAGGGCCTTGTAGGCCAGAAACTTGTCAAAAAATTTGCTCTTAAGTTTTAGGAAGTAAACCCAAGTATGTCCGGAAATTCATCAATGAACGTTAAGAAATACTTGCACCCAAAAAAAAAAGAGAAGAAAGTGGACTGCACAAGTCATCGTGAACAAGCTGCAAAGGGCCCGAGGCATGCTAAGAGGCACATTTGTCAAAATTGTCCTGATGATGTTTTACGAGAACACAACCGGCACAAACACCATCTTTTCATGAAACAAGAGGAATACCAATCATCATATGTTGATTATATAGTTATTGCAATGAGCAATAGTTTAAATGACTAAACCACTCATGCCAAAGTTTCCTCAAGTCATCGCTATGAGAAACAAAAACTTATGGAAAAGATGATGACCCAAATTTTTTAAAATTGTACACAACTTGGTAATATCATCAACAATTCCAATCACAATAACATGTTGATGATCTTTGATATCCTTCATTATAACTTGGTGAGGTGAAAACTTTATGGTTTTACCTTCACCTGAATGAGTGATTTGATATACTGATAGAAGGTTACAAGAAAGACTTGGAACACATAGTACATCATTGAAATGACCATTATCTAATTGAACTGTTCCAGATCCTACAATGCTAATATATATATCATCACCAACAAATATTTTATTGGTGTTACATTCATTTAGAGTGGAAAAGATGGATTTCTCCTTAGCCATATGATAAGATTCTCCAGATTCAATAAGCCACTCATAAGAAGAAGAAGTATAAGTTGCATTGAAGGAGAATTCATAAGAAGAAAGTGCATGTCCATGAGAAGAAGAAGAAGAAGTAGAATCAATATTGATGTTTTGCTTCTTCATTGTTGCTTCTAAAGCTGCCATGTTATTGAAACATTTGGACTCATCATGACCATCTTTCCCAAAAAAGTTGAAATGTCTGTCAGTCTTCTTATTTTTACATTTTTCTCCTTTGTCACCATTAGGAGTTGAAGATTTATGAGTGGGTTTGGGACCCTTTCTTTGTTTGTTGTTGTGGCGAGGATATTGCTTCTTGGGATTATTTGGTTTATCTTTCTGCTAGGTTACTAAGGCATTGTTGGAGGTACCTACAGTGTTGATCACTCCAAGTTGTACAATATTATATTTCTCTCTAATAAAAGAACCACAAAAGGAATCAAGAGTGGTTTTTTGATAAGATTTCCCTAGAGCCTCTCTCATGGCATAGAATGTAGATACAAACACAAAATATGCACTGCTTAGCTTAGAAAGAATAATATAGATGCAACGCTCTTCCTCCAGATTTATGTTACACTATTCACATAAAATTCGAAGTGTTTTAAACTTAGATAGATAGTATTCAATGCAAGATAAATCATTTGGACTTAAAGCCAATATTTGATTTTCTAATTGACGTGCTCGAATAATATTGTGCTTACTAAACACAGATTCAAGTTTTTCCCAAGATTCATCTAGGTCATCAATTTCTTGAAGGTGGGACCTTAAATAAGGAGATATGGACATTTTTATCATTCCACATGCTTCATAATTTCTATTATCCCATTTGAATTTATTAAAATCATCAATGGGTTCTTTTTCCTTTCCCAAGGTAATTCAGTAAAGGCCTTTGCTTCTTAATAAATCCTCCATATGGGATTTCCATTGGAAGTAGTTGGTGCTAGTAAGAAAAAGATCATTGGAATAAGCCATATTAAATATGTAGATAATATGGATTTAAAAATTGAAACTGATGATCTGGATGGAAAGATCTCGAAAAATTAGGCGATTTAAAAAAAAAAAAATGACACTTAAAACAGACTTTGTATGTGAAAGTTATGTCATTTAAAAAAAACATAAACAATAACTAAAGAGCCACATGGAAATTAGAATTTGGTCCACATGGTGATACCCCTCCAAATAATCTCACTTTTACAAATAAGTTCCTTTATCAAGTGACCCACTTTTATAAAAAGAAGCAGGGATCACTTTTACAATGAAGTTACTTTATAAAAGAAAGTTGCATGAAAAATAAATAACTTTAAAATAAAATATTAAAAATACTTATAGTGATTCACTTTTATACTTGAAGTGAAATACACTTTACAATGGATGCATGAATTTTTTCAAAAAACAAAACAAAAAAGAGACTTGAACTCAAGACCTCTCACTTAAAAAGACAACTTTTAACCAAGTGAGATAACAAAACATATTGTATTATTTAGAAGGAGTATTGAGGTTGTTGTTGTTGTTTTTGTTGTTGTTGTTGATGATGAAGATGGTCTTGGAGAGTGTGCTCATAAAAAAATCTTTTCACACAAGAAAATTTTGTTGCTTCTCGATGACAACAAGGGTTAGATCTCGGTTAGTTTACCCAAAAATACACATTTTCCTATATGTTTTTGATTTTCCAAAATCGCACAGGGTGCGGGGAAAAGAGAATACATAGATCTAAAAGAGTATCAACCTGTAAATAAACAATATAAAAATGGAATGATACTTTGCAAAAATTTAAAAAGGGCGTATTCAAACTCTATACCTCCGAATCTGACTAAAATGGACGTATCTTGTGAAAACAAAAACATTTTCGAGTTAAATGAAAAGCACTCCTGACTGAAACAAGCACTCTAGATGAAATGGAACAGTCCTCTTAGCTTGGAAATGTATGAAAAATGGTAGAAACCAGAGATGAAGCAACTCAACTTCATGATCTCATTCTACAATGGGAGCGGGTCTTCAAATAGGCTCTGATACCATATTCAACAACACGATTATTCCAACAGAGGATGAACACCTTTAGTAACCACTCACACAACCAGATCAATGATCAACACATTGATGTTTTCATGTGGTAAAATACCTATGGGGAAACATCCACGGCCCCAACTAACACAACCACTTGGAATAATTTATTAATACAAAAGAAAAATATTATAGAGAGATTTTACAAGAGAGTTTCTCACAATCAATAATCGACAAATGAATTTCCATGATTTTTAAATCTAGATCATGGACCAATCAAGTGTTAAGCCACAGATCAATGTAGCCATTAAGATCGAGGAGAATATGAACCATCAGATCACTCTTTGTCGGGAACATATCTTGACCGTCAGATTTCCTAACTACAAATGCATATTGATGCATACGAAAGAAACACACTAAGAAATACACTTTTACCTAACGACACATTAGACCAAGTAGATCTTAACTAACTTCTAATTGTCTAAATATCCTAACAATTTAAAGGCTTCCCAAGATAGGAAGAAAATTTATGCAGACAAGAAAAAAGTTTTTAGAGATTTTAAAGTGGGCGAACATGTTTTCTTTAAAGTGAAAGATAAAATAAGTGCACTAAGATTTGGTTGTTTCCCAAAGTTGGCAGCAAGATATTGTGGGCCTTTTGAAATATTAGAGAAGATAGGGCCAGCTGCATAAATGGTAGTGTTGCCTACGTCCATGACAGTGCATAATGTATTTCATGTGTCATTATTAGATAAATATGTTCTTGACTCTAACCACATAATTGATTAGACTGTGATCCAGGTGGAAAACAAAATGGATTTCCGAGTGGAGCTAGTACGTATCCTAGAACAGAAAGTCAAAGTTATCAGAAAAAAAATTATAGGTACAATAATGGTTCAATAGACCTACTATAGTCCTAAATATGCAACATGGGAGCATGAAGAAACTATGAATGAGGAATACTTGCAATTTTTTTTCGATTTTGAAGAAAACATAAATTAAAAAAATACAAGACTTCATTTTTGGGCAACTAGAGTTCTAGAAACACATCATTGAATTTTGTTCACCTATGCAGACAACCTTGATAAAAGAACGGTGCATCCCTATGGAATGATATCAGTTAAGGGATCACATTCCTTAGGAGCAAGTTGAGAGAAATATGAGATTCTTGTTGGAACTGTTGTTGGAGGGTAAAAATTGAATAATTTTGTTTTCTTTTATGAATATTGTAATGTGATGTAAATTTGTGTATGCATTCGGCATGGGGATATGCACTGAGGATGGTGAAAAATCGTAGGGGAGAGGGAATGCAACATCTCCACTATAATCCTTGGTTTAATTTATGCATAATGTAGATATGAATGTGCCTATGGCCAAGCGATGTGATATGCAGATATATTTTCTATTTTTAAATAAATAAAATGTGATGTCAACTACTAGGTAATATGGACAGAGATGGGGGATGCATTTTACACAAGAGAAGAGAGTGTCTAAGAGGGGTATAAATGGGAAATTAATTATGGGTATTAATTCAACCCATTTTCCTTAATTTTGTTACCATTGGGGATAACTTCTATTTTCGGTTTGAGTGTATGAGAGGCCAATCATTAAAATCATGTAAGAGGGTGGTTGTGAGAGTCACATCCCGTAGTTATTGGAGAGAATCTAGACAAAGTACAATCAACATTGGGTAGAGTGAGCAGTCAATTATCATTGGAAAATAGTGAAATTTTTTATGGGAAGCTACAGGAAATATTTAGACATTGAGTTTTACATGAACAAAAAGTAGAGAGAAAAAAAATAGAACAAAGGAGATAGAGAAAGAAGGTTGGGTGAATTTTGGAGCATGATGGAGCACTTGGAGTTCTTTGGAGCTAAAGATTGAAGATTCAGGTTGTCAATACTAAAGAGTGAACTCTTGTGTGAGTTGCATTGTAACAACAAGTGTTGTTATTGTTGTTGGTAGTTTTCCTAGTAGTGCGGTCCCTTGAGTTCCCAGTAGAGAGATTCCTAGCTACTTTTACTAGAGAGACCTTGATAAATGAATGAGACACCCAATGGAATGAGAGTAGTGAAGGGCTACATTCCTTGTGTTTGACAAGTAAAGATCAAGAGAGGTGGAGTGAATTTGGTGTAGTTGTAGGAGAATATCAGCGAGTTGTAGGATATTGAGTTGTGAGTGGACTGTGAGAGGCACCCTTTTCTTGTGGTTTCCTAGCCTCAGCTCATGGATGAATTTTTGTTGATATTTTGAGCTGCAAGTCTATGGTTGGGTGAAACATCCTTCCCAAGAAGTTGGTTGGAAAACTATTTTAAAGAGATAAGTGTTTATTTGTTTTTGTTTGTTAATTTATGAGTTTAATTGTTGTGTGTTTTACTTTATGCATGACAATGAATTGTATGTTGTTGTGGTGAAATTTATTAGTTGCATTTATCTATTTGATTAGTATGGACAATTGCATGAGATTTAATTTCATGTTGTTTGTAATTCTATGTTGAATTGCATCTGTTAGTCAAATTTAGTAGTAATGACAACGAGATTCTATCGTGGTGCTTGAATCATGACGTGCATTGGTAATAGTTGTCACACACAGTAATAAGCATGTTGCATCTACACTATTAATAATTGTCGTGCGTACCACAAAGGTTGTTGTTGTGCACATGGTTTGTCTCAATGAGGGTGAGACATTCATGTTGGTCATCATGATGTAGCTGCATTTAAATGATTTTATTTGAAATGGTTAGATCTATGTATAATTCGTAGTTTATAAGCTATAGAAAGTTAATTAGAAGAAAAAATTTGAATTTATGTGTATTTTATGCAAGTAATGTTCCTCGGTTAAGTTGGGTGATGTTGCACACACCAACTGCACTAGATATCTTTTCTCTACGAAAGGATTTTCGGAGGAATTCCAATAGTCCGACTCAAGAGTTATGGAAACTTCATCACCAACATAAAGATGAATAAAGTTAGATGGCTCAAGGACGAGCCAACTAATAGTGTTTGGGGGCTATTGGCACCAAGGTTTTGGTAAGACCACACGTTCACCAAAAGTTTTTCATGACGTGCACGCCACACATTTTGTACTATGCAATGCCAAGATTTAGTGCCTGCACCAACCAATTTTGTACTACACACAAGTGTTGTGAAAAATTTCACCCTATGGATAGGTTGAACTCCCCTTTGGATCAAGACCCCTTCTTTGATCTAAATACAAAAGAAAACAAATGGATACTAACGTCCCTTTAGACCTATCTTGACTAACATAATTGAGAAGGAAGAGAATGTGGCATACCTTTTTACGATGTTCATCCTCATTGCTCCAACCTCTGATCTTGATATCCAAGCTCCTAGGTGCAAGACATGACCTGCAATGGACAACGGGGAATATCCTTCTTCTACTCTATGTGGTTAGACAAAATAGATCTATCTATGATGACTGAAACAATAATAGACAAGCATATGTTTTAATACGTGAACTTGAGGGGAATAGAACAAGTTTATATTAATGGAAAGACAATAAACAAAGCACTTACAAATCACCTTTGATGTTGCAACAAATTCTCCAATATATCGAGTCCAACCCTTGTATGAATTTCTTGATATTAGAATGATGATGCTTCAATGGATTCGTCTCCCTTTCAACATGGAAATACCCTCAATATATAGGATTGGGAGGCTCAACCACCATGATATCTTTTGGGAAATGGTTGAGGATTTTACTCCTTAAGTTGGGATTTGGCTTCATGAGGTTTCCTAGAATGGATGCAAGTAGGGTGACTTGAATCCTTGAGCCAAACAAAATTGAATCTCCTCAGATATGTTCCCTTAGAAAAAGGTGGGATGGTTACAACCTCCTTTGACCACATCAACGCTCCCTCATAAATGAACACAGGGCACTGAAAAACAGGTCAACACTCCCTATAAAATGGGAAGGGGGGCATTGATAGGAGATCAACGCTCCCTATACATGGGCAGGGGGGCATTGACCTTCAAAAACCCTCCAAAATGGTCAAAATTCCAAGTAAAAGGCATGTTTTCGTCTTTCAAATGATCGGTTTCTTCCTCCAAAATGACTTAGGGATTATGAAAAATGTGCATTCATGGTGTCAAGGTGTTGCGACACTTAGTAAAGTGTATGAAACACTTATTAATGTGCATACGACACTTGAAAAAGTGCATGCGATGCTTAGTAAGGTGCATACGACACTTTACGACACTTGTGACACCTAGGTGTAACTAGGTGAGACACTTAAGTGTGAAATTTTGGTGTGTAAAAGATGCCCCCTAAATTGTGAAGTCATAAGAGATACTGATGGATGAAATAAATTACAAAAATATCGATGCAAGGATGTTGGAGTAGGAGAACATGAAAGACGTTGTAAACAACCATCAAACAATTTATATGTATCATCCTCGAGGTAGGCATACCTATGCTCGGAATAAACTGACTCAAAGCATGGCCATCGACCAATGCATTTCAGATCCATGAGAGTATTGACTAAGGATATGGCCACTGGATATATAATGTGGGTCCATACCCCCATGACTCAATCAAGTCATAGCCATGAAAAATACACATTGGAGCTATGATATGACAACAAAATAGCCACAGACCAATACAAAGTGGATACATGTGACAGTGTACATTAGTAAGATTATTATCCATCGCAGCCTAGGTAAATCACATAATAGAGTCAGCACCCAACCTAGGGTCTTCATCATGATTTTGAAATAGTATGAATCTATCCATGTGAATATATGACTTGATGTCGAACATGGTAGAAACCACTTAATTATTGGTTATTAATGTATACCATTAATAAGTGCGAGGGAAATCACCAATGATGACAATGACTCACAAGGTACCCTAGTACATTCCAACGAATGTGAATAAATGAGCTGAAGTAGAAAATCTGTAGAATCATTTGATCATAGTCCAATGGTGTAAACCTGTTGTCGAAGGAAAGGAAAGTTGTGATTGAGGCATGCTGGCTCCAAGGTACTAACTAGTGTCTAAGTCTACTTCCTGGATAATGTGTTGAATTCGACGGGAACAAACTCATTGAAGGAGGGCCATGATGTTTCCCCCATCATCAACATGAAACTGACACAGGAAAGTGATAAAATATGATAGATAAAATGAGGATGGAATGACATGAGGATGAAAGGTGGTAATATTGTAGAATGGTTGGTTTGAGATGAAACTTCCCTTGAACATTGTGAGGAATGACAAGTGACTTGGAAGCATTGACTCAATAGAGAGAGACCAAAACATAGTGTGATGATCACTGGGGAACTCTTCAAGTGACATGAAGGAGTATGAGGACTCATGAAATTGGTATGACTCAAAGGAAAGAAGATTATCCAATTGTAATATGAGATGCAAATAGGTGCGAAACAAGCAGATTATCCAACCATATGATGAGACTCAAATAGGTGCCATGTTCAAGGGTGACAAAAAACAACTTCCATGATGCTTTCCAAAAACTTTTCCCACTTCAATTCCCCCCCCCACCATTATTGGTGAGTACCTATTCCTTTTTTAAATGATATTTAGGAGGATAACAAATGCTTGGTATAGCTCATTTTTTATGAGTCTCTCATCATATGTTAACCTGAAGAAGGAGAGGTTTGGCCCTGTATGGGTCACTTAATGCATGTTTTACGAGTCCAAAGAAGGAAAAATAGGCACTCTTTTCATGTTTAGAGAGTCTAAAAAGATCTTAAATATGACTCCATGGGTGTTATTTTTCATAAATTTAATACCCCAAGCCCAAAAAGTGTAAAACAATATAAGGGAGAACTCTTTTAGTCATTATTGACTAGATTATACATTTTTCGTAGTTAGTATTACGAGGTTGAAAAAGGGGTAAACTACCACTTGAAAGATGACTCTTAGTGTTTTAACGAGCTCGAAGGATGATGAAGTATGTTTGTATTTTGTTTCATTTTTTAACGAGCTTGACATAGAAAGTGAATTGTGCTAAGAATTCTTTGTTTCATTTTTTAACGATATTGACATAGAAACGAGAACTTTTCTCAAGGTCCTTTGTTTCATTTTTTTAATGAGCTTGACACAGAAACGAGAAATTTTCTCGAAATAGATTTCGTTTTTACACAAGCTTGAAGCTAGACAAAAACTATGCTTGGGGTAGGTTTCATTTTTACACAAGCTTGAAACAGAGATAAATTATGCTTGGGGTAGGTTTTATTTTTATACAAGCTTGAAACAGAGAAAAAATATGCTTGGGGTGTCCATTTCATTTTTACATGAGCTTGAAACAGAGAGTGAAATTGTGCTTAGAGTGATACCCATTATCGTGTTTTCTTCCCAACATGATGTCCAGAGGTTGGTACTTTCCCCCCTGCATAATCAACAAAGGTTAGTGGCTTAAATCCATCATGATGTATAGAGGCTAGAGACATGGCCCAAAGATTTGGTCCATCCACCCACTTTTCTTCTATTTAGACTCCTGGTTACTAATAGTTAAATGTTCACTAGAGGAAGAACAAGGATCAACTGACATATGCAAAAGAAATGAAGGTTTAGTTACGAGATCTAGTAGAAGACTTGACTCAATTGAGGGGGGGATCTGTTTCATTATTTAAGGAGATTGACATGGACAATGAACCATGCTCATGGTTATCTGTTTCATTTTTTAATGAGCTTGATACAGGAAAATAACTATTCTCATGATCCTCTATTTCATTTTTTAACGAGCTTGAAACAGAAATGGGAACTTTGTTCGACACTGATTTTAATTTTTAATGATCTTGGAAACGAAAACAAAACTATGCTCATCACTCTATACCATGGATTCCAAGAGGTATTCATCAGATGTAAGAATGATACTCTGGAAGGAATACATGGTAAGGGACTTACTCAGATCAACAAGGGGAAGAAAAAACTCCAAGGTCCCTAACGAGGGAGTTACCATATCAATTGTCAGATCTAAATCCAAAGAAGATGAGCATACAATGAGAGGTTCATTCTCATTGAAAATTGAAAGCATGGGACACATTTCCACATAATTAATGTGTGCTAGGGTGGATACCACTTGCATGTAAGGAACGCTCAGAGAAGTTGAATGGTTGGTCGTCATATGAGAGCCAATGAATGAAATTTGGTCAATGGTCACTATGTTTCGATTATGAGGGAAAGACACCACTCGAAAAAGTGTGGACACAACATCTTGCATAACATAAACATTGTCTCATTCGAGGATCAAATTAAAATCCAAGGGCCCTTGGACTACCATCACGTCAATATAGATATTTTTCCCTCCTATGGTAATAGGTAACCAAGGAAGGATCCCTAAAGTTTCATTGTATCTTCTGTTAAAATCACAAGTTGAGGGGAACCAAGAGCTTGTCAATCATTCGAGGAAAAAATGCTAACAGAAGCACCTTCATCTACAATAGAGTGACATATGTTTATATTGCAAACTTCCACAATGATTTGAAAATTCATGTAGGAAGGAATATGAGGTGTCGTCAGTATATTCCAATCAAATTAAATTAGCTCATTACTTGGAGGGGGTTCTGATGGAATGGGTGAAATTCCTCCTTGGGCCTTATCTGGAATAATTTGTAGTAACAAGAAAGACATGAGCGATATCTACTTCACTCTTCAAGGGAAGAGTGGGATTGACCGATGATAGAACCAAATCGATCACTTGAACTCTCAGATCGACCAATGATGGAACCAAATTGATAACTTGATCAACTGGATTGACCGATGATGGAATCGGATCGATCACTTGATCAACTAGATTGACAGATGATGGAACTAGATTTACCAGTTCATCAACCAATGGTGGGTTGGAAGATCATTTATGGTAATATTTTGGAAGTTGTTGTTGGACATCAACAATATTTTCCAACAAATGTGAAGCTTCATCCATACTAGTGAAAAGGTAAGTTTGATGACATCCTTCACATAACCTACAAGGAAATTTGACTCTAACTTTCTTACTTCCAACCTTTCTATCACTAGTTGATGGGTTTTCACCAGCATGACTTGCGAAAACTGGAGACATGGGTTATTGGGAACCTGTAGACCACACTTCTAAGACCTTGGAAATACCAAGGTAATATTTCATAGGGTGGTCACCCTTACAAATCTTGCAAAGGAATTTGGGCTTTAGAGTTGTCTTGGTAGGATTGCCAATATCATAACAACTCCCAATATGATTAACAATGGTTGGTGGATTTCCCCCTTGATTATTTTTATTCTTCATGTTCTTCCTTTTCTTATTCTTCTTATTTCCCTGGTTACTAGCATTAATACTTTCACTAGGAGAGGAGGAAGAAATGGAAGAAGACCCGACGGGTGAATAAGGAAAAGGGTCGACATGAGGCTGATGTTCTTTGGGTGGAGGGATTGCATACGAAGCACTAGGATAATTTGGGATCATCGGAGTGGAAAATAACGATACTGGTAACCTGATAGTGAATCCGAGATGACTCAATGTGGCAATATAAGGAGGACCAACATTTCCAAAAGAAGGAAAAACAAAAGGTTCCCCTGGAAAAGGGGTCCCTTCATTGGAAGTTCCGAGAACTGATGCCATAGACAAAAACTCAACCTAGATTCCACTAAATCAAAGATCACACACTACAAGATTCCTTATAATATAAGAGAAAACAAACAAAGGAATTAGGGATCTTCNTATGATTAACAATGGTTGGTGGATTTCCCCCTTGATTATTTTTATTCTTCATGTTCTTCCTTTTCTTATTCTTCTTATTTCCCTGGTTACTAGCATTAATACTTTCACTAGGAGAGGAGGAAGAAATGGAAGAAGACCCGACGGGTGAATAAGGAAAAGGGTCGACATGAGGCTGATGTTCTTTGGGTGGAGGGATTGCATACGAAGCACTAGGATAATTTGGGATCATCGGAGTGGAAAATAACGATACTGGTAACCTGATAGTGAATCCGAGATGACTCAATGTGGCAATATAAGGAGGACCAACATTTCCAAAAGAAGGAAAAACAAAAGGTTCCCCTGGAAAAGGGGTCCCTTCATTGGAAGTTCCGAGAACTGATGCCATAGACAAAAACTCAACCTAGATTCCACTAAATCAAAGATCACACACTACAAGATTCCTTATAATATAAGAGAAAACAAACAAAGGAATTAGGGATCTTCTGAAGATGGGAGATGAGGCCATCAATGAAGATATGAGAAGCAATTACCCCAACCTCCACATAACATCCCTTCTTGATGCAAGTAACCCTTGCTTCGTGGGGAAAACCCCCAGGGGTACTGAGAGTGTGATGGGACATCTGCCTAAGGCTCCACAAGGAACCTTCTGAAGAAGGAACCCCCCTTGCAGTCACCCATGTAGAATCCTAAGAAAATCAACTATGTTTACCAATTTCACAACGGATGGTCGGGAGGGTAACTAGTCGACAGTCAAAACTAAGAAAATGGAACTGGGAATGGTGGACACAAATACATGACCCAAATACTAAGAATAAGTGGTGTCACCCTGCGGACCTGCCACTCTTCAAGGCTCCAAACTTGATGTAGTCCCACTAGGAAAACAAAAGAGGGGAGATCTCAAATCATTATTTCGCTTGACCTCGTGCTTAAATCCCATGTAAGAGGATATCTCCCAACAAATGTCTATCGTTACTACTTGGATTTCAACACTGTCTAGTATTCTACAATTTCATCTAAGTGGCCTTCGAGAATTTACTCTCCACCCTACAACCAAGGCCCTAAAATCCTAGACTTAAGATAGTTTTCTAATAAAGAAAAGGTCTAATTGATTTTATATTATGTTCTTGTTCCTTTTATGGATATTTGTTACTCAGAAGGAATTGCGGATGCAACTTGAAGATGATGTGTGATACTTGACTCCAAGAAGACTTCAAAATAAAATATGAATGCAATGCAATCTTTAAGTTTTGATGAAGGCTATCTATAAAAAGGAGCAAGAAATTTGAAGCAAAGAAACATTTACAACTTTCAAAGCAAGAAACATAAACTAATCTTTGAATGCAATTTAATTTCCTTTAAAATGCAAGCTCAAAAATGCACCACCCAAAAACTAGAATGCACAATTTATTTTTGTTTGATTGTAAATCCAATGAACTCAAATCAAATGCAATTTCTTTCTACTTCCTTAGTTTCAATGCAAGAATCCAATTTAGATACAAAGGAACATGAAGAAAAAATATCAAACAAAATATGCACTCTAAATGTTGACAAGTACTCAAAGAATGCAAATGTCAGAATGCTTCCAACACAAGTTCAAACAAGAACCCAAATTATGTACAAGAGAAAGAAAAAAATCGCTCTGTGAAATCATAAAAAAATGAGCAGCAAAAGTAAAAGATTAAGGATGGATTGCATTAAACAATAGAGTTTTAGGCATTCAAAAGAACAAAAATTTCTAAATAAGGAAACTAAGAAACCCAAAACAAAGCAACCTTTGCAATTCCAAATTGACGAAAAACTTCAAAAACAATTATGTTAATAGAAATATGAAGAATTTCGGGATGAAGATTAGACTACTGGAAGGCGTAAACCAAGGGATCTTGTTAGCCCAAGGTAATCATACAATTTCACAATTGAAAGAATTTTCAAAATCAGGGGAGGTAAAATAAGTGATAAATGTGAATCTCTTAGACAAACAGAGTCAAAACAAAACATATAGGACTCTGTGACAAAGCCTCCAATCAAAGGACTAGGAAAAACAGGGAAAAAATTCTTGAAACCAAGCAAAATAAGAGATCAACGCTCTTTTAACAAGGGAGATAGGGCATTGAACATGATTCAACACTCATAATAACACTAATAGGGAGTGTTGATAATGACAATCAATGCTCCGTGGGCCACTGTGGGGGAGCATTGATTCATGGAAGTGTTGGAAAAATAAAAAATTGCACAGACTCAACAGAGCTCAGGGAAATGACTCTACAGTTTCACAACTGAAAGAATTTTCAAACCCAGGGGAGGTAAAATAAGTGATAAATGTCAATCTCTTATAAAAACAGAGTCAAAACCAAACATATAGGACTCTGGGACAAAGCCTCCAATCAAAGGACTAAGAAAAACAAGGAAAAAATTATTGAAACCAAGCAAAATATGAGATCAACGCTCCTTTAATAAGGGAGACAGGGTGTTGGAAAAGGGTTGACACTCCTCAGAACACTAGTAGGGAGTGTTGATAATGGTAATCAACGCTCCGTGGGCCACTGTGGGGGAGCATTAATGCCTGGAAGTGTTGGAAAAATAAAAATTTGCATAGACTCGACAGAACTCAGGTCAATGACTCTATAGAATTCTCAACGATGTAGAGGGAAGATGAATCAAGTATAAAAAAAATCAAATCAGAAACAAAACTCAACAAGGACTAGACGAACCAAGGAAATAATAGTTAAAGTTATTCCCCTTTGGAGTCACCATTTTTATGTTGTGAGAAATTTCACCCTGCTGACAGGTTGAAGTCCCCATTGGACCAAGATCCCTTTTTTGATCCAAATACAAAATAAAAAAAATGGAAACTAACATCCCTTTAGACCTATCTTGACGAACATAAATGAGAGGTAAGAGAATGTGGTGTACCTTTTTACGATGGTTTTCTTCACTACTCCAACCTATGACCTTGATATCCAAGCTCCTAGGAGAAAGACATGACCTTCAATGGACAACAAGTAATCTCCTTCTTCTACTCTATATGGTTAGACAAAATAGATCTATCTATGATGACTGAAACAACAATAGAAAAACATATGTTTGAACACATGAACTTGAGGGGAATAGGTCAAGTCTATATTAATGGAAGTATAATAAAGAAAGAACTTACAAATCGTCTTTGACATTGCAAAAACTTCTCCAAGATATCTAGTCCATCCCTTGCACAAATTTATTGAGATCAGAATGATGATGCTTCAATTGATTCCTCTCCCTTTCACCATGGAAATACCATCACTATATAGGATTTGGAGGCTTAACCACCATGAGATCGATTGGGAAATGGTTGAGGATTTTACTCCATAATTTGGGATTTGTCTTCTTGAGGTTTCCTAGGATGGATCCAATGATCCAGATGGATATCGGTGGCCACCCACCTTTTCCAACTGGATCAAAACAACTTTCTGACAATTTTGGCAATTTACTATTTTTAGCAGTTTTAACTTTCGGGGCCATTTTGAGGGCCTAAATGAAGGTTTTTTGGGATCGAACTTATCAATTATAACCAAAGGAATGATTGATCCCCCAAAATGAGTCTCCTTGACAATACCTTTCCAACGAAATATCATACACCTAAAAAAGAGATCGTATGCAAAAGTTATGACCCCGTGAAGTTGATGTACTAACTTACCCAGACAGGGCCCACATGACTTTTGGCGCTTCATCTCCTAGGGTAAGGTTTTTGGATGTTTAGGATTTTTGTCATTCTTGTTATTGTAAAAATGCCTTCATAGCCTAATTTTAATCATATTCTTGTGAATGAGCCCAACCGTCACATCTCTTCTCGGAGATAAGCCGCCACCATTCCAGCAAGGTTGTTTCTACTGCATTTTATAGTTTCAGCTTATTTCCTTATTGAATAGAAAACTAGTTTTACTGTATCTCTATTATTTTTTTTTAAGCACCTTGTAATAATATGTATTCATTTCATTCTGCTCATAAAATCCGGATCAGTGGTATCATAGCACTCTACTCCTTGTTGTCTTAATGCATGTCCCCAATGAGGTCGGAGTACAAAGAGTTGGGCCTTGAGCTTGTTTCTCTTGAGGAAAAAAGCTCTCACACGCCCAAGAAACCTCTCATGGCAGGAGAAAATAAAGATGATGAGACATGAGATCCTTTCAAATTGTTGATTGAGGAAGCCCTCACACAAAAAAGGAACGAGATGATGGATAGTTTCTCACAAATCCTTTGGTGGCTACCAACAAGCGATGCATATTCTTCGAGCGGAGGCGCCACCCCCTTAAAGGTACAAATAAACTTCGATATTCCTATATTTGAAGGTTAGATAGATGTAGATCTTGTAGACAAGTAGTTGAATCTACTATAAGTGTATTTTTCTATACATAACTTTTCGAATAGAGAAAATATCACTTTTGCGCTCCTCAAAGTCGTTCCCCATGTCAAAGATTGGTGGGAAACTTTTTGTGAGAAAAAGGAAATAGAGGAACCCTCATTATTTACAGTCACGACCACCTAGGAATCCTTCAGGGATGCTATTAAGAAGCAATACTACCCTGTCAGAAGTTGTGACAACTTGTATACCAAATGGACCACACTGCGACAAGAAAGAGACCAAGCAGTGCGAGATTTCAAAAATATATTTCATACCTTGCACACCAAGCTGGGTATCAAAGATTCAGAGTGACATCTAGTGCTCAAGTATCGTGAAACTTTGCATAGATACATCTAGACTGAAAGGGAATTTTTGGACATCTCATCCTTGGGCGTGGTCTACCGATATGTTGTCAAAATCGAGCGGAAGCTCAAACAAAAGACACGACAATTTGGGCTTGGGAACCCCTCACAACAAAAGCTGGGAAAGGGAGGCCCCAACCTAGAGAAAAAAGGACAGAGAAAATATGGACAGTATTAGGACAACCGGTCCAAGCTGCAAGCAAAGAAGGACATCAGAAAGACAAAGAAAGATACCGGGAAGTGGTGCAACTTCCATAAGAACCCTTGGCATAACACTGTTGATTGCCACTCAAAGAAGTGGTTGGTGGCTGAAGTGAAAGCCTCTGAATTGGATGTGGGTTCAAAATCTGAGCTAGAACCAGAAAGGGGAAGATGGATCATTGACGTGGAACCCAGTGCCACCATTTCTATCACCAAGCTCCAGCCTGGTGAACCAGACGAGCCAGAAGAAGGAGAATGCCTCTTTCATTCACAGATGTGGGTAAAAGGCACCCCGCTGCACTTCATCATGGATAGCGGTAGCCAAAAGAAGCTCATCTTAGTAGAGGTCATCAAGCAGTTGGCCTTGATGACAACACCGCACCCACAACCCTACACCATTGGATGGCTCCACCAAGGAGGTGATCTCCACATTAGCCAATAGTGATGACTGTCAGACGACATCAAGCCCTTCAAAGACGAGGTATTGTGTGATGTTGCTCCTCTCGAAGTTTGTGATGTTCTTTTGGGCCAACCTTATTTATGGAAATGTCATGCTATATATGAGTCTAGGAATCCTAGTGTTATTATTACTTTGAACAAGAAATTGTACAGGATACCTGAGGCAGTCCCACCTAGTGTTATTTCCTTGATTTCTACTAAGCAATGTAGGAAGGTCATCTCTCAGATGGGGAAGTTTTTCTTCTTCATGATTTTCTCTTAGAACAAGAAAAAGATAATAGCCACATCTAGGGTCTCTACAGATGACCTCTCCACATAGCATAAGCAAGTAGATAAGGTCATGGAAGAATACTCAGATATCTTCTCCTCACCTACCGGGGTACCTCTGCATTGCCAGGTCAAGCACCCCATCGATTTGACCCCCAGCACACCATTGCCCAATGGGTCAGTCTATCATTGCTCTCTATTAGATAATGAGGAGATCAAGTGACAGATCCAAGAACTGCTCCACAAGGGGCACATCTGTCCCAGATCATCACCTTGCAGGAGCCCAGTCGTGTTGATACAAAAGAAATATGTAACCTAGCGACTCTACATTGATTACCGAGCTCTGAATAAAATCACAGTAAAAAACCGGTACCCGATTCCCCGAATCGATGACCTCCTTAATCAACTCATGTGGGAAAAATACTTCAGTAAGATTGATCTGAAGTTTGGCTACCACCAGGTCCCGATAGAACAGACAGATGTATGGAAAACTGCCTTCAAGTCAAAGGAAGGCCTTTTTGAATGGTTGGTCATGCCCTTTGGTTTGACAAATGCTCCAGCCACTTTCAAGAGGATGATGGACGATATCCTGTGAATATTCACCAATACTTTTGTAGTGGTGTATCTAAATGAGATTATCATTTACAACAAGACTTGGGCCGAAAACTTGCAGCATATTTAGCAGGTTCTACACACCCTGTGGCAACACAAGCTATATGACAACTTCGAAAAATGCTCCTTTGGCATGGACATGGTCCATTATATGGGATACATAATTTATCAGCATGGCGTACATGTGGATCCAACCAAGATCCAAGTCATCCGTGATTGGCCAACCCCAACCTCACTCACTGAGCTTCGGAGCTTCTTAGGCCTTGCCAATTTCTACTGTAGGTTTGTGTTGGGATTCTCCCATATTGTATGGGCCCTCAGCCAAATAACTATGGGTGGTGGTAAGGATAAATTTGCATGGGTTTGGTCCCAACAACAAGAGTTGAATGATTTGAAGCAGTGCTTGTGCTCATCCCTAGTACTTTCACTACCAGACTTGAAACAACCCTTTGAGATTGAGACAAATTCTTCAGACTATGTGGTGGGTGCCATTCTCACTCAACATGGCCACCCTGTGGCCTATCATAGTGAGACACTATCAGATGTTGTCCATAAGTACCCTACTTATGACAAAGAAATGTACTCCATTGTGCAAGCCTACTGCCAGTGGATACATTACATTCTTGGGAAGGAGATAGTCATCCACACTAATCATAAGCCACTGCAATTCATGCAGACACAAGGAAAATTACAGAATGATTGCCATCAAAAGTGGTCCACATACTTGCAGCAATTCCACCTCAACATCAAGTATAAAACAGGAAGCACCAATCGCATCGTTGATTGCCTTAATAGACCCCCATTTGTGGCACTCACCATGGTTCTAGACTCCTACGGCCATGAGACCTTTGGATGGCCCAAACTCTATGAGACAGACCCAGACTTCACCACCACCTACCAAATTTTGGGTGCAAACGTAGTTGTTAATAATTTTCATCTTTAGGATGGGTTGTTGTGTCGTCTGGGCCATATCTGTGTTCCATCAAGCGAGCGAGCGAATATGATCCAGGAATCCCACTACAGTCGGATGGGAGGACACTTCAACGTCGAAAATATAATGGTGATGCTACAGAAACATTTCTACTAGCCAAAACTTCAATAGGAGGTCAACAAGTATATCAGGTCTTGCACTGCCTACGCTATTGCCAAACCGACCACTAAGAAACAGGGCCTGTACACCCCTCTTCCTACTCTCGACAGGCCATGGGAATCCATCTCAATGGACTACATGTCAGGCCTCCCATCCACCAAGCGAGGAGATTACTGTGTTTTTGTGGTTGTTGATCACTTTTCTAAGATGGCGATTCTGGTTTCCTGCAAGAAGAACATTACAATAGAGGCCACTACCAAGCACTTCTTTGAACGAGTCTGGGTACATTTTTGAATCCCACAAACCATTGTCTCATATCGGGACAGTCTATTTCTTAGCACATTCTAGTCGAGCCTCTAGTCACTGTTGGACACCAAGCTCACCAAATCCACGGCCTTCCACCCCCAGACAAATGGCCAAATCGAGGTCGTAAATCGAATGATTGTGCATACCCTTCGCATGTATAATTCAAATCACCCTCACACATGGGATGAGAGCCTTCCCTATGTCCAACATAACTACAACCGATCCCTGCATTGCTCAACCAACCATAGCCCCTTTCAGGTGGGGTTGGGATTCCAACCATTGGGTCCCATAGATGTTGCACTTCCCCTTGCGGTCAACTCAAACGACTCATCTCCTGCTCCAAGTAAAGATGACAAAGCCACCCGGTTCATTGATCAGATCCAGCACATCTACCAACAAGTTCAGGATATCCTACAGAAGTCCAATGATAAGTACAAGCAATGCCATGATCAACATCGGGTGCCACATAAGTTTCAGGTGGGCGTCAAAGTTTGGTTGCACTTGCAGGACCCCATTGGAAGCTTCACCCACTCCATTATGAGTCATACACCATCACCAAGGTTGTGGGGGGTAATGATTTTGATCTCAACATTCCTCCTTTCCTTGGCTTGCACCCAGTGTTCAATGTGGATCTCCTTCGCTCTTATTTCCCACCATTATTGGACACCTCGGACGTAACAGAGCAACTGACACCAACAGAGCTCAACCTTGACTACATACAATAGGAATATAGTGATCATATTTTGGACACACAGATCAGGGTCACTCGAAAACAAAGGATCCACCTTTATCAAGTCATCAAAGCAGGGCATCTCCTGCACCAAAGAAAGTGTCTCACCCGTGGACAAATTCAACAGAAATTTCCTCATATGATGGGGGAACTCAATGAAATGGAGACCATTGATTCCTAAATAGGGAGGATTTATCTAGGTGGATATAAGTGGCCAACCACCTTTTCCAACTGGCTCAAAACAATTTTCTGACAATTTTGGCAATTTACTATTTTTAGCAGTTTTAACTTACGGGGCCATTTTCAGGGCCTAAATGAATGTTTTTTGGAATCTAGATTCTCAATGATAGTTGAATGCATTATTGAGCCCCCAAAATGAGTATCCTCGATGATACCTTTCCAACGGGCTATCATACTCCTAAAACGGAGATCATATGCAAAAGTTACAACCCCCGGAAGTTGATGTACTAACTTACCCAGACAGGGCCCACATGACTTTTGGCGCTTCATATCCTAGGGTTAGGTTTTTGGATGTCTAGGGTTTTGGGCATTATTTTTAATCATAAAAATGCCTTCAAATCATCATTGTAATCATCTTCTTGCGAATGAGTACAACTGTCACATCTCTTCTCATAGATAAGACGCCACCATTCCAACAAGCTTGTTTCTGCTGCATTTTACAGTTTCAACTTATTTCCTTATTGAATAGAAAACCAGTTTTATTGTATCTCTATTATTTTGTGTTAAGAACCTATTAATACTCTGTATTCATTTTGTTCTGCTCATAAAATCTAGATCATCCAAGTAGGGTGACTCAAATCCTTGACCCAAACAAACTTGAATCTCCTTGGATCTTTTCCCTTAGAAAAATGCCATGTGATGGTTATAACCTCCTTTGACCACATCAATGCTCCCTCAGAACTGAATACATGGCATTGAAAAATGGGATCAACACTCACTATACATGGGCAGGGGGGTTTTGATAGGATATCAATTCTCCCTATACATGGGAAGGGGTGGGTTGACCTTCAAAAACCCTCCAAAAATGGTAAAAATTCAAAGTAAAAGGCATGTTTCCAGCTTTCAAATGATGTGTTTCTTCCTCCAAAATGAATTAGGGATTACAATTTTTTTTTATTTCATGGTGTCAAGGGGTTGCGACACTTAGTAAAGTGCATGCGACACTTAGTAAGTTGTATACGACACTTAGTAAGGTGCATATGGTACTTTATGACTTGTGACACTTAGGTGTAAATAGGTGTGACACTTAAGTGTGACATTTTAGTTTGTAACAACAAGGACTTGTATAAAGATCACATGCACATAAAATTATTGAAGATCAGAGTAATGATTGTAACCATTTTTGTAACTAATTGATTGGTCATGGGTGAGGTTGTTGGTGAGTTGGCAAGTTTGTTATTATTTCCATGCTCTTGTAGAGATATAGGGAATGAATGTGAACATGTAAGTGTCGATATTTTTTCTTGTCTAGTTGTACTGGTTGGTTTATTGTAACCTTTTGGTTCATTTTTTAGGTTTATTTTAATTGTAGAGCTAATAATGGAATAGCAAAGAGAAATTAGATCGAGATCTGAATCTACGATCTTAGGTTCAAGTTTAATGGGTCTCTATGAAGGATACGACCCTCCATGTATCTGAATGTTTCACTATGAGTAATGAAATAAGCCATGAGGCTCGAGTTCATCCTTCCGATCATGTATTCTTTTCTGAATGTATGTTGTTATAGATGTTAGACTATGCATTACTTAGATGAATGTTGATATGAATGAGTATTTTCTAATGCACAACTCTTAGTCAAGTATTTTCCATCTATATTAATCTTTCATGTTATGTACGAACATTCGGTCTTTTTTATTCTCATGTGCATCTTAGGTGAGTCCTTCTTCAATCCTTGAATAATGAATATGCTGACATCAATGAGGTATTTGTTGGTGAATTATTTCTAACCCTAGGTTTGAAACCCTGAGCCAATAGTCCTCTCCAATCCAAAACACCAACTCAACTAAGAAGTAACATCTCCAAGAAAATAAAGAGAGTGTGTACCCCAAATCCATTGAAACATCTCCAAGGGACCAACAACAAACTCCATCAATGTGATGAAAATCACAATGTGGAACCTCATACAATATGAGGTATAACACTACTTAGGGTCTTTGAAATATCAATTAAATAGGGACAACCATTCTCCCTTTATACTTATAGGGAATTTAAGGTATCAATTAAAGAGGGATAATTATTCTCTTTTTATACTTATAAGGCATTTAAGGTATCAACGAAATAGAGAACCATTTGTATCATTTTTTCATGTAATTTACTAGTTTTCGATGCTTTAATGTATTCACATATTTTTTATTAATTAAAAATAAACATTATATTGTGATTTTTAATACTTTGAAATTCTTCTGAATTGGGCCAATGTAGATGCATTTTTATTGAAATCCTTTTTTGGGGCACATACAATCAAGATTCATACACTCAATATTTGAAGTCTTGATGAGATTTAAAATAATGTGGGTAACTTTTTATTTAACATTTGAATCTTAAAATCTCTATGGTTTTCCCATCCAAAGGCCACATTAGAAATCACGAAGTATGCTTATTATTAGTTTTTATTGCAATTACAATTTATATTTTGTGATTGGTTCATTTTCAACATTTTAAAAATTAAAGGGAAATATTTTATTTAGCATTTTGTTTAATGAAGTGTGTACTTGTTGACACCTCTCAATTAAAGAAAACTATTTTTGGAAATTTTCATCATGGAAGGGATGGATGAATATAACCCTTTAAATTGAAATTAGGATAGACTCTTCAAATTTGATCATTGGTGGTGAATGTTGTGATGGAACCAATTAACCCTTGCACATTAAAATCATTCAATAAGATCTCAAACGTGGGAACTTGCAACATTTATTGAGGTACCCAAACTCAATTCCAATTGCTTGTGGATATCGGTTCTTAACCAAAATCCAAGTTCAAGGCATTCAGAAGGTTCTCATCAATTGTATAAATTCAATTCGTGGAGTTATAGAAAAACATGGGAATTATGGCTTCGATTGAACTTAAGGAAAACTACATGTGCATATTGGTAAATAACAAAATTCTAGACCGAGGAATTCAACAAGGTACCAACATTATTGGTGGAAATTCAACCCACAAAGTTATTGTTGGAGAAATTTCTATTTTCGGCACACTAGTTCAGTGAGAGTTAACTGACTAGTTCTACTTTAGACCATCACTATTATGATATTATGCATGCATGCATTCTACTATTATGGAATGTTATGTCCTATATATGAGTGTATTCCANTATTTTTGGAAATTTTCATCATGGAAGGGATGGATGAATATAACCCTTTAAATTGAAATTAGGATAGACTCTTCAAATTTGATCATTGGTGGTGAATGTTGTGATGGAACCAATTAACCCTTGCACATTAAAATCATTCAATAAGATCTCAAACGTGGGAACTTGCAACATTTATTGAGGTACCCAAACTCAATTCCAATTGCTTGTGGATATCGGTTCTTAACCAAAATCCAAGTTCAAGGCATTCAGAAGGTTCTCATCAATTGTATAAATTCAATTCGTGGAGTTATAGAAAAACATGGGAATTATGGCTTCGATTGAACTTAAGGAAAACTACATGTGCATATTGGTAAATAACAAAATTCTAGACCGAGGAATTCAACAAGGTACCAACATTATTGGTGGAAATTCAACCCACAAAGTTATTGTTGGAGAAATTTCTATTTTCGGCACACTAGTTCAGTGAGAGTTAACTGACTAGTTCTACTTTAGACCATCACTATTATGATATTATGCATGCATGCATTCTACTATTATGGAATGTTATGTCCTATATATGAGTGTATTCCACTCATTCATTGTATCATATTGATCATATTGATCATCATCTATGTATCAATCATAAGCTCATTGGAGTAGTGTGAATATATTTTCTCATTATTCCATATTGAATCTCTCTTCCTTTCTTGATAAACTTTATTTGTAATTTCTTTAGACATATATCTTATGCAGGTTTCAATGAAACATTTACATGGTATCATAGCTACACTGCTTGGAGCAAGCCAGACAAACCAAAGAATAAGGAAAATTAGAGTTTCGACGAGAAAAATCCATGGTATTACCTTTCGGTAGTGATTTCTCCCAAAATATTAACATTTTTAGGAAACATATCCTAGGAGAAGTAAATCTACCCATTCTACAAGTGGGTTTTCAACCGGTTGGTGAATTTCTTCAGCGTTTGCTCAGAAAGTAAGCTAGAAGATTGCCTCTTGAAACTAATACAAATACGTGGTCGTACATTTCTACAGTTATTTCTCCCAAAATATTAACTTTTTAAGGAAACAACTCAACTAAGAAGTAAATAGAACCATTATACAAGTGGGTTTTCAACCATTTGACGATATTCCTCACTATTTTCTTAGAAAGTAAGTCAGAAGATCATCTCCTGAAAATGATACGAATTTTCACTTAAAGTTCCATTTTTGTAGTGATTTCTTAGTTTTTCACTTGCAAATTGAGAGTAAATTTTTAGGGGCTCTCAGAAAAAGTGGGAGAGATGGATAGGAAACCTATTATATAGTCAAACTTGGTGGTAATCCTCACACCATACAATTATTTTGATTGGAATCCCAAGGAAAAATTCTAACTCAGAAGGAAAGGACTGTACAACTTGATGATGGGGACATAAACAAAACCTACATCAACAATTGAGAAGATGAGATGGGAGAACCGAAAGGATGAATCCACACAAATTATTCTTGAATTGATCTCAACTTATCTATGATTTCATGTTGCCATATGAAAGACTCCAAACACAATCTGGACTACCTTGGAAACACTGTTTGCAAAGTAGGATGAGATGAGAGGTCATATGCTTGAGGTAGATTTGAATACTTTGGATCCTAAAAGTTTTGATTATATACAATATTTCTTTACTAATTTTGAATCTTTGAAATTGAGCTTAGCAACTTGTGGTATTGATAAGTCTAAAAAAGTGGACCAACTTGTTCTAAAATTATTGGCCAAGCTAGGACCATAATATGTTGTCTATGTTTCCACTTTCCATTCTGGTAGGTATCTTATGGGAACAAATTGGAAAATTCCTACCATGGATCAAATCATTGATTCTCTCACACATGAGCAAGAAAAAATCATTCACATGGACCTAATCAAGGATCCCAAAGCACATGCACTCACCTTGCATGATGGAAAAGGATCATCCAAACATAATAGGAAGGAGAAACAAAACGAGAAGGAGGGATATTCCAAATCCTTCAATGATTCTTTAGGTTCCAAAGACTCTTTAGATTCCAAGAAGGGAAAGCAGTGCACTTACTACAATAAACCAAATCACGAAGAATCCACATGCATGAAGAAACAGATCGATCTTATGGCACATGCACTTCAACAGAAAAACCTTGGAAACTTCATTCCAGAGGGAGTCAAGGAGCAGAAGGAAGAAGACATTGCTCCTAAGAAAGGTAATCATCATGCTTTTGTTTCAATTAATTCTTCATCTGATTCATGGATTATAGATTCTGGTGCATCTCATCACATGGCAACAGAAGAGGAAGTTTTCTCTTCTTTGAGTCCATGCTCAAGACCCCCTATTCTCATGGGGGATGATACTATAGTAGAAGTAGTAGGAGAGGGGAGAATGGAACTCCATAATGACTATTTTAAGAATGTTTTACATCTTACAAATATTTCTATGAATCTTCTCTCATTTTATCAGATCACTCGGAAAGGTAAAAAGGTGGAATTTACATCAGATTTAGTTTCATTAATTGACATGCATGACAATTCCATCATTGGAATTAGTGAGCTGGATCACAAGTCAAAGTTGTATAAATTCACTAAGTTTTATGACGATGACTCCTTTTTTCTACTTACACATAAGGAGAGTACTTTGCATGCACCTCCAGTGCAACATGCATATACTCTTGTGCTTCCATCAATTATAGACATCGAAGATGATTCCATAAACTTAGATTTTGTACATGGAAATAAGAAGGTAGTACATCCAAATAAGAACCTAACATCAAAGCTTCAACAGATTCCCGAGAGGGAACAATTCACACTTCCAGAGGCAGGTATCCTTGCAGGGAATCCATTGGATTCGAGGAGGACTCGATCTCAGCAAGAGGAACCTTCTCATGTAATTTCAACCTCTGAACCTGTGATGCCCATGCATTGCTATATGGTTCAATCTTCTGATCCACAACTCTACAATGAGGTTGTGGGAAATCCATTATGAAAATTAGCCATGCAGAAGGAGTATGACTCGCTCCAAAATAATCATACTTGGGATCTAGTTCGACATCCACCAGAAAGGAATATTTTTAGGTGTAGATGGGTCCATAGGATCAATAGGTACAAGGCCCAACATGTTTCCAAAGGACTTCATCAGATCCATAAATATTTTTGTATCTTCACAAAGACTTTCAGTGAGCAGAAGTTTCAAACTTTATGAGATCGTCTTGCAATGAAGAACATAGTTGCCTAGCAGATGCCCTTTCTTCTTTTGATGCATTGTCTTTTGAGGGGGGGTTTTGTTCCCACGTGGTTTTCCATCTTTCCTCATTTTTATTCATTGTTCATTAATTTCATTGCACTTGAGTACCTAATATGTCTTACTAGTCGGGACTCATTTTTTACTCCATAGTGATGTTCAGGAGGGTGTTGGATAAATTTCTATTTTCGGAACACTAGTTCAGTGGAAGTTAACTAACTAGTTCTATTTTAGACTTTCTATTTTAGATCATCACTATTATGCTATTATGAATGCATGCATTCTGCTATTACGGAATGTTATGTCCTATATATGAGTGTATTCCACTCATTCATTGTATCATATTGATCATCATCTATGTATCAATCATCAACTCATTGGAGTAGTGTGAATATATTTTCTCATTCTTCCATATTGAATCTCTCTTCCTTTCTTG
>SNQJ01S0082798.1:31018-46474 GCA_010110895.2 Picea sitchensis
ACTTGGGAGCCGATCCAATAGTGGTTGGGAGGCCGACCAGCTTCATAAATGCGCCGTTTGGCAGGCGCGCGGGTTTTGTACTCCACAGCCGCGCATATGCGCCCGATGTACGAAGATGTAGCGCGCATGCGCGCATTTTCCATAGGTGCGATGCGCTTTTTAATTTTTTAGCCAATTTTGTATAGTTTTGGCCCTTTTGTTGTGCTGTGGAGTTAATCCTTGTGCCATGAATGACTGTTTTTCTGTGCTGATGTTGCGGAGTTCTTGTCGCCTTGTGCGGACGAAATTTCAGTGATAACAGAGAGATTAGGCAGATGGGGACATTATAGTATTCCACACCCAAGATTTCTTTCCCTCAAGCAATTTTAATCCTGGATGTTGGAGTACTTACTCTCCTTCCCATGTAGTGTCCTCAATAGGAAAATCCTTCCATTTGACAAGGTACTCCCTGACAGTTCGTTTCCTTATCTTTTGCTCCATGATCTCCAAAATATCCTCAGGAACCAAAATCAACTGCCCCTCTTCACATAATGGTGGTAACTCAGTAGAGGTAGTGATATGTTGTCCCAATTCCTTCTTGAGATATGAAACATGGAAAACATTATGTATTTTACATCCCTCTGGAAGCTCTAGCTCATATGCCACCTCTCCTATGCACCTCGAAATCTTGTAGGGTCCGTAGAATCTGGGTTTCAATTTTTCTTCCCCCTTCATATTAAGTGATGTCTGCCTATAGGGCAGCAGATGTAGGTACACCAAGTCCTTGACCTCAAAGCTATGTTCCATCCGATGCCTATTTGCATAGACCTTCTATTGATTCTAAGCCATCTGCATTTTTTTTCTTAAGGGTCCGTAGAATATCCTAACTCTCCTAAGCCCAATATTTAGCTTTAGGTTCTCTTTTGTCTCCAAACACATGATCCACAAATGTAGGTAGATCATATCCATACAAATCTCATAAGGGTTTCATCCCAATCGACATGTGATAGGTTGTATTGTAGCAATGCTCACCCAAATGTAGCCAGTTTATCTAGGCTTTCTGTTAGCCTGACACATAATTCTTCAGATAGCCTTCAAGCCATGTATTCACAATATTGATCGGCCTGTCTGTCTAAGGATGGTAGCTCGTGATAGGTGTCAGTTCTGTCCCAACTAACCTGAAATTCTCTTTCAGAAATCCTCCCATGAACCTGTTGTCTCTGTCGCTGACAATAGTTTTTGGCAACCCATGCAATCAAAATACCTCTCTGAAGAACAAATCTACTACTTGTGGTGTCGAATATTTGGAGGGTATGGAAAAAAAATGTGCAAACTTCATGAGCCTATCTCCCACCACATAAATACAATCTTTTCACTACACTTGGGGCAACCTTGTGATGAATTCGATAGAGATGCTTTCCCATTTTTGTTCTGGGATGGGAAGTGGCTGAAGTAATCTGGTCGGTTTAGTATTCTCCACTTTGTTTTGTTGGAATAATTTTCATTCCCTCACGAATCTCAAAACCTCCTTCTTGAGGCCTTTCCACATAAATCTTTCCCTGGTCTACCTATAGGTTTTCAAGTACCCAGGGTGTCTTGTCAAAGGTGAATTGTGTGCTACCTACATGATTTTGTCCTTCAGCTAAGATTCTGGTATCAAGTAGATCTTGTCTTTGTAATAAATTATTCCATCCATAACTCGATACCAATCATCCTGAATCTTACCATCTAGGATCTCACAAGTAAATCTATCCTTGGAGTATTCTACCAACAAGAGATCTTTCCAATAAACTAAAATATTCATGAGGGAGAGAGTGGATGGTACTCTGGAAAGGGAATTTACCACCACATTGTTCTTTCCCTTTACATATTCAATCTCAAAATCATATTCTTGAATTTTGCTGATCCACTTTGATGTCTCTCACTCAATTCTTTCCACTCCATGAGGAACCTTGGGCGGTTATGATCTTTCTTCACTTTAAACTTGTTCCCCACCAAGTACTTTCTGAATTTGGCCAATGCATGCATAATGGTCAACATGTCCTTGTCATATATTGAATAATGTCGCTCATACTCCCTAAGTTTGCAGCTCTCAAAAGAAATGGGATGATTATTTTGCATCAACATGGCTCCTATCCCTATCCCTGAAGCATCACACTCAAGCACAAATGGTTGAGTGAAGTCTGGTAAGGCTAGCACAAGGCCTGAACTCATTAACTATTTCATTTTCTCAAATGTCATCTATGACTCATCTATCCAACTAAAATATCTTTTCTTAGTGAGATCTATAAGAGGTGTCATCAACTGTGAGAACCCCTTAACAAATTTCCTATAACAAGTGCAGAGCCCTAGGAATCTTTTCAATTCTTTCAAATTTTGGGGGGTAGGCCACTCTATAATTGTCATGATTTTCTCCTGGTGGACTTGGACACCATTTTCCCTGATCACATGCCCCAAGTAAAGCATCTTAGTCATGCAAAACTCACATTTGCACTATTTTGAGTAGAGTTGTTGCTCCTCCAAAATTCCCAATACCTTATCCAAATTCCTGAGATGATCCTCCCAAGTCCTGCTATCAATGAGAATATCATCAAAGAAGACCAACAAAAAATTCCTCATCTTCTTAATGAACACATGGTTCATGAAACACTGGAATGTAACAGGGGTGTTGGTTATCCCAAACGACATAACTAGGAACTCATAATTCCCATAATGGCATCAGAAGGAAGTCTTCTGAATGTCCTACTCTCGAAATCAAATCTGGTGGTACCCTGAACGAAGATCAATCTTTGTGAAATATTTTTCTCCCCTCAACTCATCCATCAGTTCATCAATCCTCAGAATTGGCTGCCTTTTCTTTATGGTTTTCTTCTTAAGCACTTGGTAGTCAATGCACATCCTCATGGATCCATCCTTTTTCTTAACCAATACCACCGAAGAGGTAAAAGGGCTAGAACTAGGCCAAATGTGACCCATATTTAACAAATCCTTGATGAATTTTTCTATCTCATCTTTATACATCTTGGGGTGGTGGTAAGGATTGGTTATGTCAACTTAAACCCCTTCTTCTAATTCTATAATATGTTCAAATCCTCTATTTGGGGGTACTCCTAGAGGAATGTCATCAAAAACCTTCTGATGTTTGTGAAGCAATACCTGAATATCGTCTAGATATTGTCGAGGACAATCTAGTGGCTCCCTGTCAGAAATGTAGCACTCAACTTCCCACTCTATGTCTCCATGCTGCATCACTACCTCCATACTATGAGATGACACGATCTTGGGTGGATACTGGTGCATAGCTCGTAAAACCACTTTTTTTCCATCTAGTCCCATGAACTCCATTTCCATAGTCCTTTGATCAGTAGTGTATTTCCCAATGGAGTATAACCACTGAACTCCAAGCACCACATTAATATCTGACACATCCACCACAAATAAATCATATGTCAACATATAATTCCCCATGGTTATTTTCGATTTGGGGATCCATATAGTGCACTCCATCTTATAGCCTCGGGTATGATCATGGTGAATCCCTCAAACTCCTCCATCATAATCTCTCTCATTTCCACCATAGTTGTATCTATAAAGTTATGGGACACCCCACTATCAATAAACATTGTAACTGTGTTCCCCTGTAGGACTCCTTGGACTTTGAAAGTGTGGTACCTGGGAAGTCCCGATATGGATACCATAATAGGGCCCTTAGCCCCAGCCTGTGATGTCTCCTCACCCGATGTTTTGTGTCCCTATTCTTGTTCCTGCTACTCTTCCTCATCATCACTATCACTGTCCGAATAGACCTCAATATAATGAGCCTTTATGGTCTTGTCTTTCCTGGCACACTTGTGCCCTGGTACCCATGACTCCTAACAACTAAAGAACAATTTATTCCTCCTTAGCTCCTTTATTATATCTTCATCCATCTTGGGATTTTGGGCCCAATCCCTCTGAAATGGTTTGGTTTCCTTTATATTCTATGGGAAGGTGGGTTTCGAAAGAAACTTGCTCTTAGAAAAAACATCCTGCATGTCCCTAGTATGACTGACTGCATCCTACAAAGTGGTTGGTTAGTAAGCCTTCACCCATCCATGTAATGGATATGTTAACCCCTCAACTAACAACATCACCAAGCGTGCCTCAAATATGTCTATCACCATTACTGCTAATCTCTGGAACTCAAAGATAAATTCCTCTAGGCTACCTGTTTGCTTGAGTTGAGCCAACTCTTGAAAATGGATCTCTGGGTATTTCCTATCAAACCTCTCAATGATCCCCTGTGTGAAATAGAGGTGTGAATTGATGCCTGAATAACCTAGTGTCACTAACCCATGGTACCACCACTCATGGGCTTCTCCATCCAAATGCAGGGTGACAAGCTTAATAGCATCAACTTCAACCATTTTGTTAAGTTGGAAATAAGTGTCCAACTTCTGCACCCATGCTCTAGCAGTGCATTTTGATGACCCATCAAAGTTTGGAATGGTCACTTTTCCCAATGTGTGTTGTAACTCCATGTTTTGGTAAATTGTCCCTTTGGGCCCCCTAGGCTTGTTCTTGCTTTTTAAGTGGAAAAAATCATGAAAGGACATGGCAGCCTAAAAATCATCTCCCAACCTCTGGTACTCCTCCAAATAAGATCCAAAGGGTATATCCTAATCAATCTTCTCCATTCTCCCTGATGCATCATTATTCTAGAATTGAGGCATGGTAGGCCTGGGTGTCCTAGTGTACAAATGGGGGTGGATTTGCATGGTGGTGCAATAATGGCTCCCTTCCCCATTATTAGAATCCCTTTCACCATTATGATTTTGATTGTCTTGACTCCCCATGGTGTTAACTGCCATCTACCCCATCAAATCCATCATTCCTTTCTGGCCCCTAGCCAAATCATTCAATGTGCTGAGAAGACTGTTGAAAGCCTTCTCATCTTTATGACTCATGATGTCTTCACCCTTATCTACCTTATTTACCTCATGCTGAGATTCTAATTGTTGAATTGGTTCTTCCTTGTCCAATGGAGATTCTCGACTCTAGTATCTCTTCCTTATGTGGGTGACATTCTGCCTTTCCTCAATATTCATTTACAGCCCAATTCTTTTAATTTTCAGATCCCCATGGTTGAGCGATGAACATGCTCTGATACCACTGTAAAATTCCTAGCTGGTTTCTTTACAAGTTTCCTCGATTTTGGTTTGTAATTTTATCAAACAGTCTAGATGCCATCTTCTCAACAAATTTAAAAAAATCATAGATGCACACACATAATTACACATAATAGAACACCTTCATTTTCATGTCATTTCTTGAAGGAGAGTATAAAAATTTATATTCCAACCCTTCTAAAAGGTTGTTAAAAATGATCTCACATCATATTTACCCACCAAATTTACATACTAACCTACAACAAGAAATGTAAGTTAACCTGGGTTTGATTTTCTAAATATTTGACTCCTGTAGAAGATTGCATGGAGAGAGTAAACTACAACAACAACATAAATATCAATCTACAAGATGATATATTCAAGGTAGGCGCCCCTCTTGTATGATATTACTCCCCGATTGTGAATACACTTTGGCAGCAACAATATTATACCTTGGAATAGTGAATCAACCCCTCTCTAACTTGATCTCAACCCCAGAAATCGCCCACAATCTCACATCAAGAAGGTATGATAGATATGAATGCAGATTTGTGGTACAAATTCATCAAGAACAGACATATGATGGAGACCTTAGATCCTCTTCTCTTGTAACCACTTAACTCAACTATATCAATGCCACTTTGGACAGGAAATGCACCCAGAGCAAGAATAGCCATGAATTTCCCTTTTTCCTCAGCAATATATCCCACTAAGTCTCAAAAAATATTTTCTAAGCGACAATAGTAAGTCACCCTCTTTATGGAAAGACGGTGCTCTGATTTGGGAAAAGTTTGTCCATTGGAAATGGTGAAGTTGTTCTCGCAAACTCGGCTACCACATGGAGTTTCCCCACCATATAAATATTCATCCCTCCAGAAGGAAACACACCACAACTGAAAATTCTGCTACAGTATGCATAAACGTGAAGCTCAATGAAGAAATATGAAGATGATTCCTTCCTGCAACTAGATAGGGTCTATAGTTTCAACACCAAAACTAGTAGATGAACAAGGATTTTAAAAAACCCTAGAAAACTCTCCAAGAGATCTCCAAATCTATTTTCTCAAAAAGTGAGCATAATAATCGATGATAGACTCCTCCTATCCCCTTTTTTTTATACTTTTAACTTTATCTTTTCTTTCCTTCTCTTATGAATATGGGATAATAACCCCACTTGAATTTTTTTTTCCATTCTTCATGTTCCCTTGATTATGTTTCTCCCTATCCCATGGGAACTCAATTAGGCTAGAGGAATTCTGTCTTAGAGAGATTAGGCAGATGGGGACATTACACCATCGTTTCCAATAATATAACCCAAGTACTCCACTTCCGAAGCTCCAAAATCACATTTAGATTGTTTGAGGAAAGGTTGGTGGTGAGAGAGTAGATGAAGAACTTGATCCAAATGAGCAATATGGGATGTCCATGTTTTACTATAGATGAGAATATCATCAAAGAAAACTAAGAAAAATGACGGAGAAAAGGATGGAAGACATGATTCATGAGGATTTGGAAAGTGGAGGGAGAATTACACAAGCCAAAGGGCATGACCAAGAACTAACAGTGGCCCTCATGAGTTCAAAATGCAATCTTTGGAATGTCTTCCTCTTTCATACATAGCTGGTGGTATCCAGAATGAAGGTCAAGTTTAGTAAGTACTAGGCACCACTTAATTCATCCAGGAGATCATCAATGATAGGAATGGGAAATTTGTCTTTGATGGTGAGTTTGTTGAGGGCGTGAAAGTTGGGACACATGAACCAAGAGCCTTCTTTCTTAAGTACCATGGCCACAGGAGAACAACAGGGGCTTGTACTAGGATGGATAACACCCACAATGAGCAATTCTTGAACAATTTTCTCAATTTCATTTTTTGGGGCAAAGGGATGATGATAGGGATGAACATTGGGAGGAAGGTTTCCAAGGACGAGGGGAATGGAATGATCATGAACACCACAAGAGGAGGGAAGTGACCGGGGAGTGGAAAAAATAAATTGATGTTTAGAGAGGAGGGATTGGAGGTCAGGATGCATAGAGGGTGTCTCAGTGGCTTGAATGGAATGGAGTTGTGCAATAATGCTAGAATGACCTTTTTTTAGGATCTTTTCCATGTGATGGGAACTAATGATCTCAAGGGAATATGTTGTGATGCCTTGGAAATTATATTGTTGGCCCTCCTAGTTTAATTGCATGTTTAATTCCTTAAAATCCATGAGAATGGGGCCAAGAGTCCTTAACCTTTTGACACCCAACATAATGTCACAACCACCCATGTTGATAGCAAACATATGAGACTTCATGTTGTACTGACCAATTTGGAGATGCAAATTTTCACAACACCTCCCATATTTCATGGACCCTCAATTGACAATAATGATTTTGAAGTTGTTCAATGCACGAATATAGAAATTAGTTTCTTGGGAAATGTGTTGATGAATAAAATTATGGGTGTTTCCACTCTCAATGAGGATGATGACCTTCTGATGCTTAATGTAACCAATTATATTGAGGGTTTGGGGAGCAGAGAAACCAGTGAGAGTATTTAGGGAAATGACCGATTCGACTTCTGGGGGGTCCAAGGGTGGAGTAAGGTCAGTGGGTTCAGGTGACTCGGCCACAGGGGGAGCCTCGACCTCCTCTTTCACTTGTGCCCAGGAAAATATTTTTCATCACAATTATAACAAAGACCCTTGAGTTAGTGTTCAACCATTTCTTCCTGGGCCAATTTCTGGAGGGGCGAGAGTGACTAGTTTAGGGTGAGGAATAAATGAGGTTTTTCTGATTTGAGAAGAGACAACCTGTTTTTCTTCCTTAGCTCTTTTAGTAGCTTCCACCCAACTCTGTGGGCGATCCATGAGGATGTGGGCATGGATCTCATCCTTGAGACCATTGATAAATAATTATTAGAAAAAATAATCATACATGCCCTCTATGTGGAAAGCCAAGCGCTCAAAAGAAACTATAAAGTCTTCCAATGTGCCAGATTGTTTCAATTTTTTCAAACGACCTAAATGGTGGGTGTCACTGTCAAAGAATTCATAAATCTCTCCAAAAAATTGTGTCAAAGCCACATACCCTTGGCGATATTTTTTTCTTCATTTCCACCATTTCCAACGTTCTTGATCGAGATGGAGAACACCATACCAGAGTTTGGCCAACTTATTGGTAATGTCATACAAAGAGAAATAGTGTTCCATTTCAATTACCCATCTGATGTGATCTGAGCCATCAAATTTGTTCACATCCACTCGAGAAGGGTAGAGGTCATTATGAAAGTGATGGGATTGGAAAGTTTGGGAATTGGAGGAAGTCTTACCTCTGCTGTGCAAAGGTTGGTGAGATGAGGTAAGGTCTCTAGTAATATTTAGCTTGGCATAGATATGGGAAGTGAAGGATTCAATATGGGTAGAGAGGTCATGTTTTAGGGTTTCCATTTTGGCATCTATGGTGGAATGCATTTTTTTATTGACGGTGGTAATATTGGCACTGATTTGTTGCACTTCCTTTTGGGCCTCTGAGAAATTAGATGACAAGGTATTGAGGCGGGCTTCAAGGTCTTGGTTATGAGTGTATGCCATGATGAAGGGGGGAACCAGAAAGATGTAGGTGGGACCATGAAAAAGAGGGGTTATGGGTGAAGGGTATCATGATGATTAAGGGAAAGAGGGGAATCCATTGGGGTAGGTCCCAAATAAGGGGGTCAGGACCATAGAGAAAAACATTTGAAAAATGATAGGTATGACTATGAGTAAAATGAAAAGAGGATTCCAATGGGATAGGTCTCAAATAATGGTGTGGGAAGGCCCCATACTTTGTTTTTTACTCCTGCAGAGTTGTACTCCAAACTAAATAACAGTGTAGTGGTGAAATGCCTAAATTCTTAACAGGAAGAAATATGTAGTAATTTTTCAACCTTAATGCAGATGGCTAGGTTGCACGACAATAGATATTTTATATTCATGTCCTATTCTATTTCTGTCCCAAGGGTTAGGGTTTTCAGGGTGTGTACAAACAAGTTTTTTTCTATGTTATAGATCTCCAATGTACGTGTTGGTTGTGGAGCCTAATTATCTTTCTGATTCAGAGGTCTTTGTTTTCAGCCGTGTTTATACCCCATGAAGACTTTACACATCGAGACAATGTATACTCATCCACGTGGGGGAGTGTAGAGGGGGGTTACACCCTCTACGGGGTCCAGAGGAAAGCGGGCCCCGAAGGAAAAATTTCCTTGTAAATTTATATTGTAATTTCATTGTAAATATGGATCGTTCATGATACGGTCAAAGATTTGATAGTAGAAGTTATGTTAGGGTTTTTTTCCCTAGAAGGAAACCCTCTTTTATGAGGGAAATGTATTGTGGCTATGCATCATGGCAAATATTGTATTCTGAGAGAGGAGATTGTGAGAGAAAGAAGAGGAAGTTACAATGAGTGTGTTGTAGGTTGTATCTCTTCATTTGCTGGATAATAATAAAGGAAGGACCTGGAAATTTCTCTAGTGGACATAGCCCACAGTGGGTGAACCACGTATATGTGTGTCTCTATTGTATTGTGTATCTTTTGTGTTTTATTTCTTCATTTGTTTTATTTTATTGCTCCACGATCCTGTTTTTATAACAAATTGTATCAGAATGAAAGGTAAGTCATAGGAAAAGAGGTTTCTTGGTTCAAGTGGGAGCAATGGCAGAAGATGGAAAGTTTATGGTCAAGAAATTTAATGGCCAAAACTACCAGTTATGGAAGATGCAGATGGAAGATTATTTATATCAGAAGGATATATTCCTACCATTGGGTGGAATAAAAAATAAGTTGACAGACATGAAGGATGAAGAATGGGAGGTTCTTGATAGAAAGACACTAGGAATGATACAGTTGATCCTGGCAGCATTGATGGCTTTCAATATTTCGAAGGAAAAGACAACGAAGGAGTTGATGGATGCATTGGCTAAACTATATGAAAAACCCTCAACGTCCAATAAGGTATTTCTAATGAAGAGATTATTTAATATGAATATGTCATAAGGTGAGTCTATTGCAGATCATTTAAATGAATTTAATACGGTTACTAATCAACTAAGTTCTATAAAAGTGGACTTTGATGATGAGGTCGGGGCTCTTCTAATCTTGTGCTCATTGCCAGAAAGCTGGAATGACTTGGTCATGGTTGTAAGTAACTCGATCTCTGGTTCAAATACTTTAAAATTTGATGATGTTGTTGTTGTTATCATTAGTGAGGAAATGCCATGGGAAAGCATAGGTGAGACATCAGGTAATGCATTGAACATGGAGAATAGGGGAAGACAAAAGAATAGAGGAAAGGGCTCAGGGAACCATGGGAATTATAGGAAGGGTAGATACAAATCCAGATTGGGAAAGATAGAGTGTTGGAATTGTGGGAAGAAAGGACATCTCAAGAAAGACCGTAGAACTCCAAAGAAACAAAGAGATGGACATCAGGAGAAAAATCAAGAAGCAAATGTAACAGGTGATGTGTTACAAGATGCTTTGATTATTTATGTAGATAATATTTTTTATTCTTGGATAGTAGATTTAGGGGCTTCATTTCATGCCACACCCCATAGGAAACACTTTCTAGATTATGTTCAAGGTGATTTTGGACAGGTTCATTTGGGTGATGATGCACCATGCAAAATTGTTGGAATGGGAAAGGTAAAAATAAGGCAAAGAAATGGAAACCAATGGTTGTTGAAAGAGGTAAGACATGTTCCAAATCTAAGGAAAAATCTAATTTCAATGGGGCAGTTGGAAAGTGAAGGTTGTATATCCATATTTACAGATAAGGTGTGGAAGGTCACCAAAGGATAATTGGTGATAGAAAAAGGAGAGAAGGTAGGTACATTGTATTTATGTACTAGTAATATTGAATCTTCTATCTCTTTAGCTTATACAAGAGTGGATATAGCACTGTGGCATAATAGGCTTTGAAACATGACAGAGAAGGGGATGTAGATACTTCAAAAAAGAAATTTGTTTCTATATCGGAAGCAAATTGATTTGGATTTCTATGAGCATTGTGTTTATGAAAAACAAAAGAAAGCAAATTTCTTAGAGTCAGAAAAGAAAAGAAGAGTGAAAGGTTAGAGCTAGTGCATACAGATGTATGGGTACCAGCTCATGTATCATATCTTGCTGTCTCTCATTATTATGTTACTTTTATTGATGATGCAAATAGAAAAACTTGGGTTTATTGCATTCAACAAAAATCTTATGCTTTTGATACTTTTAAGAAATGGAAAGCTTTGGTTGAGAATGAGACTGGAAAAAGGTTGAAGTGTCCCAGATCATACAATGGAGGTAAATATTGCAGTAAGGAGTTTGATGATTACTTTTCATACCATGGGATTTGTAGAGAGAAAACGGTTCTAGGAACACCACAAGAAAATGGCGTGTCAAAAAGGATGAACAGGACAATCATGGAGCGTGCAAGGATTATGAGATTGCATCTGGCTTGCCCTTACAGTTCTGGACATATGTTGTAGATATTGTTGTTAATCAATAGAGGACCTTCAATCTCTTTGGTATAATTCCAGAGGAGGCATGGACAAGTAAAAGGGTAAACTATTATTTTTTGAAGACTTTCGGTTGTAAATCATTTGTCAATATTGATAAATAAAATAGAACAAAGCTTGAGGAAAAATCCAAAAAGTGTATCTTTATTGGATACAATGTTAAAGATTTTGGTTATCGCTTATGGGATTATGAAAATAACAAAATCATTAGGAGTAGAGATGTCATATTCAATGAGAAGGTCATGTACAAAGATCGGTTGTAGGGAAAGAAACATGAAAAAGAAAAACCAGAATACAAAGTGCTCGATGAGATCATTGAAAAAGAAATTCCAAAGGTACCATAAAATCAAAATGTACAACAACAAGATCAATAGGTACCTCAAGCTCATGTAATTTTTATTACAAGATCTACCAGGTTAAGTAGACACCCTGAACGATACTCTCCTTCATTGTATTATTTATTGTTGATTGATTCTAGTGAACCAAAATTTTATGAAGAGGCAATGTAGGTAGACACTAAAAATAAATGGTAGCAAGGCATGAAAGAGGAAATGGATTCCTTGGTAAATAAACAGACTTGGGAGTTGGTTCAGCTGCCTGCAGAAAAAATAACATTACAGAATTTTATGAAGAGGCAATGTAGGTAGACACTAAAATAAATGGTAGCAAGGCGTTTGTTAGTGAAATGGATTCCCATAAATAAACACTTGGGAGTTGGTTCAACAGCTCAAAAAATAACATTACGTAATAAATGGGCTTCATGTTGAAGGAAGAAGATGGAGGAAAAAAAAGTGGTACAAGGCTAGACTTGTTGTAAAGGGGTTTGCACAAAAGAAAGGTATAGATTTTGATGAAATATTTTCTCCTATTGTTAAAATGACTTCAATTAGGACTATTTTAAGTCTTGTGGTAGTAGTAGATTTACATCTTGAATAGCTAGATGTAAAAACAACTTTTCTCCATGGGGATTTGGAGGAAGAGATTTATATGCAGCAACCATAGGGGTATGAGGTGAAAGGAAAGGAGAATTTGGTATGCAGGTTGAAGAAGAGCTTGTATGGCCTAAAGAAAGATCCAAGGCAGTGGTATTTGAAGTTTGACAAGTTTATGATAGAAAAAGGTTATAGTAGATGTCCTTCTGATCATTGTGTTTATTTTAAAAGGCTATAAAACACAAGCTATATTATTTTGCTATTGTATGTAGATGACATGCTTGTTGCAGGGTCTAATATGAAGGATATAAATGTGCTCAAGAAGAAATCATCTAATTCATTTTCAATGAAGGAATTGGGTGCTGCAAAGAAAATCCTTGGTATGAGAATAACAAGAGACATGAAAAATCACAAATTGACATTGTCTCAGGATGAGTAGATAGAGAAGGTGTTGGAGAGGTTTAGAATGAAGAATGCAAAACTAGTTAGTAAACCTTTGGCCAACCATTTCAAATTAACTAAGGAAATGTGTCCCAATACACATGAGGAGATAGAATACATGTCCAGGGTCCCTTATTTATCAACAGTTGGTAGCTTGATGTATGTGATGGTTTGCACAAGAACAGATATTGCATATCCAGTGGAGTTGTGAGTAGGTATATGAAAAATCCAGGTAAAGAACATTGGCAGGCAATAAAGTTGATTATTAGGTATTTGAGAGGTATTGTTACTCATGCATTATGTTTTGGAGGTTCATACATCGTTCTACATGGATATGTTGATTCATATATGGTAGGAGATAAAGATAGCAGGAGGAGTACCACATGGTATGTTTTTACTATAGGTGGAACAATAGTAAGTTGGATTTCAAAACTACAAAAGGTTATTTCACTTTCAACAATAGAGGGAGAGTATGTTGCTGCTACAGAGGCTAGTAAAGAGATTATTTGGTTACAGAGGTTTATGGAGGAATTGGGAAATAAGTAGGAGAATAGTAGGTTGTATTGTGACAATGAGAGTGCCATTCATCTTGAAAAGAACTCATCCTTCCATTCGAAGACTAAACATATATGAATCAGGTACCATTTCATACGATCCATCTTGTGAGATGGACATTTGAAGTTGGAAAAGATACACACTATCCAGAATCCTGCAGACATTTTAACTAAGGGAGTAACCAGGGAGAAAATGAGTTCCTCCTCAATTTCAGTTGGTCTTCAAGCATGAAGGTGAAGATGATAAATTTTCTAGGTCCAAGAAGTTTCATAGTCCAACAGATACAATAGTGGTGGAGTTGTTGAGATTAGTCTCCAAGTGGGAGATGTTGGTTGTGGAGCTTGATTATCTTCCTAATTCAGAGGTCTTTGTTTTCAACCATGTTTACACCCCATGAAGAATTTACACCTCGGAAGAATGTACAATCCTCCATGTGGGGGAATGCAGAGGGGGGTTACCACCTCTACGGGATCTGAAGGCAAGCAGACCCCCAAAGGAAAATTTGTCTTTTAAATTTATATTGTAATTTCATTGTAAATATGGACCATTCATTATAAGGTCGTAGATCTGACAATAAAAGTTATGTTAGGGTTTTGTTCCCTAGAAGGAAACCCTCTTTTATGAGAGAAATTTATTGCAGCTATGCATCATGGAAAATATTGTATTCTGAGAGAGGAGAATGTGAGAGAAAGAAGAGGAAGTTACAGTGGGTGTGTTGTAGATTGTATCCCTTCATTTGTTGGATAATAATAAAGGAAGGACCTTGGAATTTATCTAGTGGATGTAGCCCACACTGGGTGAACCATGTATATTTGTGTCTCTATTGTATTGTGTATCTTATGTGTTTTATTTATGCATTTGTTTTATTTTATTGCTCCATGATCCTATTTTTCTAACAACATGTGCAAGGTTGAACGGTAGTACTCAGCCCAATATATGAAGGAACCAACTAAGGAGGCTATATTGTACCCTTAGTTGTAATACCCAATTACCCAGGTACTGGAGAGTATCTTCCCAAGTGTTTCTCTCAGTGGCACTATAGCAGTCAGGCGATTGATCAATTTATCTATGGAGGGCTTTAGGATATCTAGGTCAGTCTATATATACGTGTTGTCTGATTTGATACCACTCAAAGGGGTACCAACATAGGTTACAAGGGTCACCAACAGTGGGTGCTTAAGTACCACTTATATTTCATGTGTGTATGCTTCTCCGACCGTGAATTTATGTGGTTAACAACATATTAGTGTAGCTTTAAGACATCGAAATCATCTCTACCTTGAAAAAAAATTACCCACATTTTCTGCCAAGGAAATTGTTGTGATACCACTTGTTAGGTACCAAATCTATTATAATAGAAGAAAATATAAATACTGCAAAGAATAACAGTGGAACAACACAATAGACGAAACCACAACACCAAAATAATACCTTTATTGATATGAAACAATGTTCACTTGCCTCTTCGAGGGGGAAACCTCCAACATAGCAACGATCTATTATAATAATTCTCAAGAAAAAACTTCTCATGCTCTCGACTCTTATTTGTACTTCATTTATATACCACAAGAACAATATAGAGGAAGATCTTCTAGAAGCTTTTGTTTCTATTAGGCCTTCTTACATTTGACTTATTCTTCCTTATTACTAGGCCATATTAATATTGACCTTTATTACATGGAAAATATATTATTCATTCCTACATGAGGGGTTAGGGAGGTTAGGTCCTTAATAAAATACATGGGTATAATTTTTACAAATGACATGGATACCTTTCTATATGCCTCGATTGAACATTTTTGCAAAGGATCCATATTGACAAGTAGGTGGTTTTGTGTTCCATCCCCCTTGCGGTGCTTGTGTATTGCTACA
>SNQJ01S0082798.1:52600-87674 GCA_010110895.2 Picea sitchensis
CAAAATCTTTACCTTTCTTTTGTGCAAACCCCTTTACAACAAGTCTAGCCTTGTACCGCTTTTTTCCTCCATCTTCTTCCTTCAACTTGTAAACCCATTTATTCTATAATGTTATTTTTTCTGCAGGCAGCTGAACCAATTCCCAATTCTATTTATTTACCAAGGAATCCATTTCCTCTTTCATACCTTGCTCCCATTTATTTTTAGTGTCTACCTGCATTGCCTCTTCATAAAATTTTGGTTCAGCAGAATCAATCAACAATAAATAATACAATGAAGGAGAGTATCGTTCAGGGTGTCTACTTAACCTGGTAGATCTTGTAATAACAATTACAGGAGCTTGAGGTACCTGTTGATCTTGTTGTTGTACATTTTGATTTTATGGTACCTTTGGAATTTCTTTTTCAATGATCTCATCGAGCACTTTGTATTCTGGTTTTTCTTTTTCGTGTTTCTTTCCCTGCAAGTGATCTTTGTACATGACTTTCTCATTGAATATGACATCTCTACTCCTAATGATTTTGTTATTTTCATAATCCCATAAGTGATAACCAAAATCATTAACATTGTATCCAATAAAGATACACTTTTTGGATTTTTCCTCAAGCTTTGTTCTATTTTATTTATCAATATGGACAAATGATTTACAACCAAAATTCTTCAAAAAATAATAGTTTACCTTTTTACTTGTCCATGCCTCCTCTGGAACTATACCATCCAAAGAGATTGAAGGTCCTCTATTGATTAACAACAATATCTACAACATCTGTCCAGAACTGTAAGGGCAAGCCAGATGCAATCTCATAATCCTTTCATGCTCCATGATTGTCCTATTCATCCTTTCTGACACGCCATTTTCTTGTGGTGTTCCTGGAACTGTCTTCTCTCTACAAATCCCATGGTATGAAAAGTAATCATCAAACTCCTTACTGCAATATTCACCTCCATTGTATGATCTGGGACACTTCAACCTTTTTCCTGTCTCATTCTCAACCAAAGCTTTCCATTTCTTAAAAGTATCAAAAGCATTAGATTTTTGTCGAATGCAATAAACCCAAGTTTTTCTATTTGCATCATCAATAAAAGTAATATAATAATGAGAGACAACAAGATACGATACATGTGTTGGTACCCATACATCTGTATGCACAAGCTCTAACCTTTCACTGTTCTTTTCTTTTCTGACTCTAAGAAATTTGACTTTCTTTTGTTTTTCATAAACACAATGCTCATAGAAATCCAAATCAATTTGCTTTCGATCTAGAAACAAATTTCTTTTTTGAAGTATCTGCATCCCCTTCTCGGTCATGTTTCCAAGCCTATTATGCCACAGTGCTATATCCACTCTTGTAGAAGCTAAAGAGATAGAAGATTCAATATTACTAGTACATAAATACAATGTACCTACCTTCTCTCCTTTTGCTATCACCAATGATCCTTTGGTGACCTTCCACACCTTATATGTAAATATGGATATAAAACCTTCACTTTCCAACTGCCCCATTGAAATTAGATTTTTCCTTAGATTTGGAACATGCCTTACCTCTTTCAACAACCATTGGTTTCCATTGCTTTGCTTTATTTTTACCTTTCCCATTCCAACAATTTTGCATGGTGCATCATCACCCAAATGAACCTGTCCAAAATCACCTTGAACATAATCTAGAAAGTGTTTCCTATGGGGTGTGGCATGAAATGAAGCCCCTAAATATACTACCCAAGAATAAAAAATATTATCTACATAAATAATCAAAGCATCTTGTAACACATCACCTGTTACATTTGCTTCCTGATTTTTCTCCTGATGTCCATCTCTTTGTTTCTTTAGAGTTCTACGGTCTTTCTTGAGATGTCCTTTCTTCCCACAATTCCAACACTCTATCTTTCCCAATCTGGATTTGTATCTACCCTTCCTATAATTCCCATGGTTCCCTGAACCCTTTCCTCTATCCTTTTGTATTCCCCTATTCTCCATGTTCAACTCATTACCTAATGTCTCACCTGTGCTTTCCCATGGAATTTCCTCACTAATGATAACAACAACAACATCATCAAATTTTAAAGTATTTGAACCAGAGACCGAGTTACTTACAACCATGATCAAGTCATTCCAGATTTCTGGAAATGAGCACAATATTAGAAGAGCCTCGACCTCATCATCAAAGTCCACTTTTATAGAACTTAGTTGATTAGTAACCGTATTAAATTCATTTAAATGATCTCCAATAGACTCACCTTATGACATATTCATATTAAATAATCTCTTCATTAGAAATACCTTATTGGACGTTGAGGGTTTTTCATATAGTTTAGCCAATGCATCCATCAGCTCCTTCGTTGTCTTTTCCTTCGAAATATTGAAAGCCATCGATGCTACCAGGATCAACTGTATCATTCCTAGTGTCTTTCTATCAAGAACCTCCCATTCTTCATCCTTCATGTCCATCAACTTATTTGTTATTCCACCGAATGGTAGGAATATATCCTTTTGATATAAATAATCTTCCATCTACATCTTCCATAATTGGTAGTTTTGGCCATTAAATTTCTCGACCATAAACTTTCCATCTTCTGCCATTTCTCCCACTTGAACCAAGAAACCTCTTTTCCTGTGAGTTACCTTTCACTCTGATACCAATTGTTATAAAAACAAGATCGTGGAGCAATAAAATAAAACAAATGAAGAAATAAAACACAAAAGATACACAATACAATAGAGACACACATATACGTGGTTCACCCACTGTGGGCTACATCCACTAGAGAAATTTCCAGGTCATTCCTTTATTATTATCCAACAAATGAAGGGATACAACCTACAACACACTAATTGTAACTTCCTCTTCTTTCTCTCACAATCTCCTCTCTCAGAATACAATATTCGCCATGATGCATAGCCACAATACATTTCCCTCATAAAAGAGGGTTTCCTTCTAGGGAAAAAAACCCTAACATAACTTCTACTATCAGATCTTTGACCGTATAATGAACGATCCATATTTACAATGAAATTACAATATAAATTTACAAGGAAATTTTTTCTTCGGGGCCCGCTTTCCTCCGGACCTCGTAGAGGGTGTAACCCCCCTCTACACACCCCCGCATGGAGGAGTCTACATTTTCTCGAGGTGTAAAGTCTTCATGGGGTATAAACACGGCTGAAAACAAAGAACTCTAAATCAGAAAGATAATTAGGCTCCACAACCAACACGTACATCGAAGATCTATAACACATAAAAAAACTTGTTTGTACGCACCCTAAAAACCCTAACCCTTGGGACGAAAATAGAATAGGACATGAATATAAAATATCTATTGTTGTGCAACCTAGCCATCTGCATTAAGGTTGAAAAATTACTACATATTTCTTCCTGTTAAGAATTTAGGCATTTCACCACTGCAGTGTTATTTAGTTTGGAGTACAACTCTGCAGAAGTAAAAAACAAAGTATGGGGCCTTCCCACACCATTATTTGAGACCTATCCCATTGGACTCCTCTTTTCATTTTAATCACAGTCATACCTATTGTTTTTCAAATGTTTTTCTCTATGGTCCTAACCCCCTTTTGACCCCCTTATTTGGGACCTACCTCAATGGATTCCCCTCTTTTCCCTAATCATCATGATACCCTTCACCCATAACCCCTCTTTTTCGTGGTCCCACCTACCTCTTTTTGGTTCCCCCCTTCATCATGGCATACACTCATAACCAAGACCTTGAAGCCCACCTCAATACCTTGTCATCTAATTTCTCAGAGGCCCAAAAGGAAGTGCAACAAATCAGTGCCAATATTACCAATATCAATAAAAAAATGCATTCCACCATAGACGCCAAAATGGAAACCCTAAAACATGACCTCTCTACCCATATTGAATCCTTCGCTTCCCATATCTATGCCAAGCTAAATATTACTAGAGACCTTACCTCATCTCACCAACCTTTGCACAGCAGAGGTGAGACTTCCTCCAATTCCCAAACTTTCCAGTCCCATCACTTTCATAATGACCTATGCCCTCCTCAAGTGGATGTGAACAAATTTGATGGCTCAGATCACATTGGATGGGTAACTGAAATGGAACACTATTTCTCTTTGTATGACATTACCAATAAGTTGGCCAAACTCTGGTATGGTGTTCTCCATCTCGATCAAGAACGTTGGAAATGGTGGAAATGAAGAAAAAAATATCGCCAAGGGTATGTGGTTTTGACACAATTTGTTGGAGAGATTTATGAATTCTTTGACAGTGACACCCACCATTTAGGTCGTTTGTAAAATTTGAAACAATCTGGCACATTGGAAGACTGTATAGTTTCTTTTGAGCACTTGGCTTTCCACACAGAGGGCATGTATGATTATTTTTTCTAATAATTATTTATCAATGGTCTCAAGGATGAGATCCATGCCCACATCCTCATGGATCGCCCCCAGAGTTGGGTGGAAGCTACTAAAAGAGATAAGGAAGAAAAACAAGTTGCCTCTTCTCAAATCAGAAAAACCTCATTTATTCCTCACCCTAAACTAGTCACTCTCGCCCCTCCAGAAATTGGCCTAGGAAGAAATGGTTGAACGCTAACTCAAGGGTCTTTGTTATAATTGTGATGAAAAATATTTTCCTGGGCACAAGTGAAAGAGGAGGTCGAGGCTCCCCCTGTGGCCAAGTCACCTAAACCCACTGACCTTACTCCACCCTTGGACCCCCCAGAAGTCAAATCGGTCATTTCCCTAAATACTCTCACTGGTTTCTCTGCTCCCCAAACCCTCAATTTGATTGGTTATATTAAGAATTAGAAGGTCATCATCCTCATTGAGAGTGGAAACACCCATAATTTTATTCATCAACACATTTCCCAAGAAACTAATTTCTATATTTGTCCATTGAACAACTTCAAAATCATTATTGTCAATGGAGGGTCCATGAAATATGGGAGGTGTTGTGAAAATTTTCATCTCCAAATTGGTCAGTACAACATGAAGTCTCATATGTTTGCTATCAACATGGGTGGTTGTGACATTATGTTGGGTGTCGAAAGGTTAAGGACTCTTGGCCCCATTCTCATGGATTTTAAGGAATTAAATATGCAATTAAACTAGGAGGGCCAACAATATAAGTTTTAAGGCATCACAACATATTCCCTTGAGATCATTAGTTCCCATCACATGGAAAAGATCCTAAAAAAAGGTCATTCTAGCATTATTGCACAACTCCATTCCATTCAAGCCACTGAGACACCCTCTATGCATCCTGACCTCCAATCCCTCCTCTCCAAACATCAATTTGTTTTTTCCACTCCCCGGGCACTTCCCTCTTCTTGTGGTGTTTATGATCATTCCATTCCCCTCGTACTTGGAAACCTTCCTCCCAATGTTAATCCCTATCATCATCCCTTTGCCCAAAAAAATGAAATTGAGAAAATTGTTCAAGAATTGCTCATTGTGGGTGTTATCCATCCTAGTACTAGCCCTTTTTCTTCCCCTGTGGTCATGGTACTTAAGAAAGAAGTCTCTTGGTTCATGTGTCCCAACTTTCACGCCCTCAACAAACTCACCATCAAAGACAAATTTCCCATTCCTATCATTGATGATCTCCTGGATGAATTAAGTGGTGCCTAGTACTTACTAAACTCGACCTTCATTCTGGATACCACCAGCTATGTATGAAAGAGGAAGACATTCCAAAGACTGCATTTTGAACTCATGAGGGCCACTGCTAGTTCTTGGTCATGCCCTTTGGATTATGTAATTCTCCCTCCACTTTCCAAATCCTCATGAATCATGTCTTCCATCCTTTTCTCTGTCATTTTTCTTAGTTTTCTTTGATGATATTCTCATCTATAGTAAAACATGGACATCCCATCTTGCTCATTTGGATCAAGTTCTTCATCTACTCTTTCACCACCAACGTTTCCTCAAACAATCTAAATGTGATTTTGGAGCTTCGAAAGTGGAGTACTTGGGTTATATTATTGGAAATGATGGTGTAATGTCCCTATCTACCTAATCTCTCTAAGAGAGAATTCCTCTAGCCTAATTGAGTTCCCATGGGATAGGGAGAAACATAATCAAGGGAACATGAAGAATGGAAAAAAATTTCAAGTGGGCTTATTATCCCATATTCATAAGATAAGGAAAGAAAAGCTAAAGTTAGAAGTATAAAAAAAAGGGGATAGGAGGAGTCTATCATCGATTATTATGCTCACTTTTTAAGAAAATAGATTTGGAGAGCTCTTGGAGAGTTTTCTAGGGTTTTTGGAAACCCTTGTTCATCTACTAGTTTTGGTGTTGAAACTATACACCCTATCTAGTTGCGGGAAGGAATCATCTTCATATTTCTTCATTGAGTTTCAAGTTTATGCATACTGTAGCAGAATTTCCAGTTGTGGTGTGTTTCCTTGTGGAGGGATGAATATTTATATGGTGGGGAAAGTCCATGTGGTAGCTAAGTTTGCGAGAACAACTTCACCATTTCCAGTGGACAAACTACTCCCAAATTAGAGCACCGTCTTTCCATAAAGAGGGTGACTTACTGTTGTCACTTAGAAAATATTTTTTGAGAGTTAGTGGGATATATTGCTGAGGAAAAAGGGAAATTCGTGGCTATTCTTTCTCTGGGTGCATTTCCTATCCAAAGTGGCATTGATATAGTTGAGTTAAGTGGTTACAAGAGAAGAGGATCTAAGGTATCCATCATATGTCTATTCTTGGTGAATTTGTACCAAAAATCTGCATTCATATCTATCATACCTCCTTGATGTGAGATTGTGGGAAATTTCTGGGGCTGGGATCAAGTTAGAGAGGGGTCGATTCACTGTTCCAAGGTATAATACTATTTCTGCCAAAGTGTATTCACAATCGGGGAGTAATATCATACAAGAGGGGTGCCTACCTTGAATATATCATCTTGCAGATTGATATTTATATTGTTGTAGTTTACTCTCTCCATGCAATCTTCTACAGGAGTCAAATATTTAGAAAATCAAACCCAGGTTAACTTACATTTCTTGTTGTAGCTTAGTATGTAAATTTGGTGGGTAAATATGATGTAAGATCATTTTTAACAACCTTTTAGAAGGGTTGGAATATAAATTTTTATACTCCCCTTCAAGAAATGACATGAAAACAAAGGTGTTCTATTATGTGTAAATATGTGTGTGTGCATCTATGATTTTTTTAAATTTGTTGAGAAGATGGTATCTAGACTGTTTGATAAAATTACAAACCAAAATCGAGGAAACTTGTAAAGAAAATAGCTAGGAATTTTATAGTGGTATCAGAGCATGTTCATTGCTCAACCGTGGGGATCTGAAAATTAAAAGAATTGGGCAGTAAATGAATATTGAGGAAAGGCAGAATGTCACCCACATAAAGAAGAGATACTAGAGTCGAGAATCTCCATTGGATAGGGAAGAACCAATTCAAGAATTAGAATCTCAGCATGAGGTAAATAAGGTAGATAAGGGTGAAGACATCATGAGTCATAAAGATGAGAAGGCTTTCAGCAGTCTTCTCGGCACATTGAATGATTTGGCCAGGGGCCAGAAAGGAATGATGGATTTGATGGGGTAGATGGTAGTTAACACCATGGGGAGTCAAGACAATCAAAATCATAACAATGAAAGGGATTCTAATAATGGGGAAGGGAGCCATTATTGCACCACCATGCAGAGCCACCCCCATTTATACACCAGGACACCCAGGCCTACCATGCCTCAATTCCAGAATAATGATGCATCAGGGAGAATGGAGAAGACTGATTGGGATATACCCTTTGGATCTTATTTGGAGGAGTACCAGAGGTTGGGAGATTATTTTCAGGCTGCCATGTCCTTTCATGATTTTTTCCACTTAAAAAGCAAGAACAAGCCTAGGGGGGCCAAAGGGACAATTTACCAAAACATGGAGTTACAACACACATTGGGAAAAGTGACCATTCCAAACTTTGATGGGTCATCAAAATGCACTGCTAGAGCATGGGTGCAGAAATTGGACACTTATTTCCATCTTAACAAAATGGTTGAAGTTGATGCTATTAAGCTTGCCACCCTGCATTTGGACAGAGAAGCCCATGAGTGGTGGTACCATGGGTTAGTGACACTAGGTTATTTAGGCATCAATTCACACCTCTATTTCACACATAGGATCACTGAGAGGTTTGATAGGAAATACCCAGAGATCCATTTTCAAGAGTTGACTCAACTCAAGCAAATAGGTAGCCCAGAGGCATTTATCTTTGAGTTCCAGAGATTAGCAGTGATGGTGATAGACATATCTGAGGCACGCTTGGTGATGTTGTTAGTTGAGGGGTTAACATATCCATTACATGGATGGGTGAAGGCTTACTAACCCACCACTTTGTAGGATGCAGTCAGCCATACTAGGGACATGCAGGATGTTGTTTCTAAGAGCAAGATTCTTTCGAAACCTACCTTCCCATAGAATATAAAGGAAACCAAACCATTTCAGAGGGATTGGGCCCAAAATCCAAATCTAGATGAAGATATAATAAAGGAGCTAAGGAGGAAGAAATTGTTCTTTAGTTGTTAGGAGTCGTGGGGTACCAGGGCACAAGTGTGCCAGGAAAGACAGGACCATAAAGGCTCATTATATTGAGGTCTATTCAGACAGTGATAGTGATGATGAGGAAGAGTAGCAGTAACAAGAACAGAGACACAAAGCATCGGGTGAGGAGACATCACAGGCTGGGGCTAAGGGCCCTATTATGGTATCCATATCGGGACTTCCCAGGTACCACACTTTCAAAGTCCAAGGAGTCCTACAGGGGAACACAGTTACAATGTTTATTGATAGTGGGGCATCCCATAACTTTATAGATACAACTATGGTGGAAATGAGAGAGATTATGATGGAGGAGTTTGAGGGATTCACCGTGATCATACCCGGAGGCTATAAGATGGAGTGCACTATATGGATCCCCAAATCGAAAATAACCATGGGGAATTATATGTTGACATATGATTTATTTGTGGTGGATGTGTCAGATATTAATGTGGTGCTTGGAGTTCAGTGGTTATACTCCATTGGTAAATACACTACTGATCAAAGGACTATGGAAATGGAGTTCATGGGACTAGATGGAAAAAAAGTTGTTTTACGAGCTATGCACCAGTATCCACCCAAGATCGTGTCATCTCATAGTATGGAGGTAGTGATGCAGCATGGAGACATAGAGTGGGAAGTTGAGTGCTACATTTATGACAGGGAGCCACTAGATCGTCCTCGACAATATCCAGACGATATTTAGGTATTGCTTCACAAACATCAAAAGGTTTTTGATGACATTCCTCTAGGAGTACCCCCAAATAGAGGATTTGAACATATTATAGAATTATAAGAAGGGGTTTAAGTTGACATAACCAATCCTTACCACCACCCCAAGATGTATAAATATGAGATAGAAAAATCCATCAAGGATTTTTTAAATATGGGTCACATTTGGCCTAGTTCTAGCCCTTTTACCTCTTCGGTGGTATTGGTTAAGAAAAAGGATGGATCCATGAGGATGTGCATTGACTACCAAGTGATTAAGAAGAAAACCATAAAGAAAAGGTAGCCAATTCCGAGGATCGATGAACTGATGGATGAGTTGAGGGGAGAAAAATATTTCACAAAGATTGATCTTTGTTCAGGGTACCACCAGATTTGATTTCGAGAGTAGGACATTTAGAAGACTTCCTTCTGATGCCATTATGGGCATTATGAGTTCCTGGTTATGTCGTTTGGGATAACCAACGCCCCTGTTACATTCCAGTGTTGCATGAACCATGTGTTCATTAAGAAGATGAGGAATTTTTTGTTTGTCTTCTTTGATGATATTCTCATTGATAGCAGGACTTGGGAGGATCATCTCAGGAATTTGGATAAGGTATTGGGAATTTTGGAGGAGCAACAACTCTATGCAAAATAGTGCAAATGTGAGTTTTGCATGACTGAGATGCCTTACTTGGGGCATGTGATCATGGAAAATGGTGTCCAAGTCCACCAGGAGAAAATCATGACAATTATAGAGTGGCCTACCCCCCAAAATTTGAAATAATTGAAAATATTCCTAGGGCTCTGCACTTGTTACAGGAAATTTGTTAAGGGGTTCTCATAGTTGACGACACCTCTTATAGATCTCACTAAGAAAAGAAATTTTAGTTGGACAGATGAGACATAGATGACATTTGAGAAAATGAAATAGGTAATGAGTTCATGCCCTGTGCTAGCCTTACCAGACTTCACTCAACCGTTTGTGCTTGAGTGTGATGCTTCAGGGATAGGGATAGGAGCCATGTTGATGCAAAATAATCATCCCATTTCTTTTGAGAGCTGCAAACTTAGGGAGTATGAGCGACATGATTCAATATATGAAAAGGACATGTTGACCATTATGCATGCATTGGCCAAATTCAAAAAGTACTTGGTGGGGAACAAGTTTAAAGTGAAGAAAGATCATAACCGCCCAAGGTTCCTCATGGAGTGGAAAGAATTGAGTGAGAGACATCAAAGTGGATCAGTAAAATTCAAGCACATGATTTTGAGATTGAATATGTGAAGGGAAAGAACAATGTGGTGGTCAATTCCCTTTCTATAGTACCATCCACTCTCTCCCTCATGGATATTTTAGTTTATTGGAAAGATCTCTTGTTGGTAGAATACTCCAAGGATAGATTTGCTTGCGAGATCCTAGACGGTAAGATTCAGGATGATTGGTATCAAGTTATGGATGGAATAATTTATTACAAAGATAAGATATACTTGATACCAAAATCTTAGTTGAAGGACAAAATCATGTAGGTAGCACACAATTCACCTTTGACAAGACACCCTGGGTACTTGAAAACCTATAGGCAGATCAGGGAAAGATTTATGTGGAAAGGCCTCAAGAAGGAGGTTTTGAGATTCGTGAGGGAATGAAAATTATTCCAACAAAACAAAGTGGAGAATACTAAACTGGCCAGATTACTTCAGCCACTTCCCATCCTAGAAAAAAAATGGGAAAGCATCTCTATGGAATTCATCACAAGGTTGCCCCAAGTGTAGTGAAAATATTGTATTTATGTGGTGGGAGATAGGCTCATGAAGTTTGCACATTTTTTTTCCATACCCTCCAAATATTCGACACTACAAGTAGTAGATTTGTTCTTCAGAGAGGTATTTTGATTGCATGGGTTGCCAAAAACTATTGTCAGCGACAGAGACAACAGGTTCATGGGAGGATTTTTGAAAGAGATTTTCAGGTTAGTTGGGATAGAACTGACACCTATCACAAGCTACCATCCTCAGAAAGATAGGCCGATCAATATTGTGAATACATGGCTTGAAGGCTATCTGAGGAATTATGTGTCAGGCCAACAGAAAGCCTGGATAAACTGGCTACATTTGGGCGAGCATTGCTACAATACAACCTATCACATGTCGATTGGGATGAAACCCTTATGAGATTTGTATGGATATGATCTACCTACATTTGTGGATCATGTGTTTGGAGACAAAAGAGAACCTAAAGATAAATATTGGGCTTAGGAGAGTTAGGATATTCTACGGACCCTTAAGAAAAAATTGTAGATGGATTAGAATCAATAGAAGGTCTATGCAAACAGGCATTGGATGGAACATAGCTTTGAGGTCGGGGACTTGGTGTACCTACATCTTCTGCCCTATAGGTAGTCGTCACTTAATATGAAGGGGGAAGAAAAATTGAAACCCAGATTCTACGGACCCTACAGGATTTCGAGGTGCATAGGAGAGGTGGCATATGAGCTAGAGCTTCCAGAGGGATGTAAAATACATAATGTTTTCCATGTTTCATATCTCAAGAAGGAATTGGGACAACATATCGCTACCTCTATTGAGTTACCACCATTATGTGAATAAGGGCAGTTGATTTTGGTTCCTGAGGATATCTTGGAGATCAGGGAACAAAAGATAAGGAAACAAACTGTCATGGAGTACCTTGTCAAATGGAAGGATTTTCCTATTGAGGACACTACATGGGAAGGAGAGTAAGTACTCCAACATCCGGGATTAAAATTTCTTGAGGTAAAGAAATCTTGGGTGTGAAAGACTGTAATGTCCCCATCTGCCTAATCTCTCTAAGAGAGAATTCCACTATCCTAATTGAGTTCTCCTGGGCTAGGGCAAAAAATAATCAAGGGAACATGAAGAACGACAAAAAAAGATAAGTGGAGTTATTATCCCACATTCATAAGAGAAGGAAAGAAAATATCAAGTTAGAAGTATAAAAAAAGGGGGATAGGAGGAGTCTATCATCAATTTTTACGCTCGCTTATTGAGAAAATAGATTTGGAGAGCTCTTGGAGAGTTTTCTAGGGTTTTTGGAAACCCTTGTTCATATACTAGTTTTTGTGTTGAAACTATACACCCTAGCTAGCTGCGGGAAGGAATCATCTTCAAGTTTATGCATACTTTAGTGGGGTTTCCAGTTGTGGTGTGTTTCCTTATGGAGGGATAAATATTTATATGGTGGCACAAGTTCATGTGGTAGCTGAGTTTGGGGAAACAACTTCACCATTTCCAATGGACGAATTACTCCCAAATTAGAGAACCATCTTTTCCATAAAGAGGGTGACTTACTTCTACCACTTAGAAGCGATTTGTTGAGACTTAGTGGGATATATTGCTAAGGAAAAAGGGAAATTCGTGGCTATTCCTGCTCTGTGCACATTTCCTCTCCAAAGTGGCATTGATATAGTTGAGTTCAGTGGTTACAGAAGAAGAGGATCTAAGGTCTCCATCATATCTATGTTCTGATCACATTTGTACCACAAATCTGCATTCATATCTATCATACCTCCTTGTTGTGAGATCATGGGCGATTTTTGGGGTTGAGATCAAGTTAGAGTGGGGTCAGTTCATTGTTCCAAGGTATAATAATGTTACTTCCAAAGTGTGTTCACAATATGGGAGTAATAACATCCAAGAGGGGCGCCTACCTTGAATATATCATCTTGCATGTTGATATTTATGTTGTTGTTGTAGTTTACTCTCTCCACACCATCTTCTACAGGAGTCAAATATTCAGCCAATCAAACCTGGGTTCACTTACATTTCTTGTTGTAGCTTAGTATGTAAATTTGATGGGTAGATCTGTTGTAAGATCATTGTTAACAACCTTTTAGAAGGATTGAAATATAAATATGTGTACACTCCTTCAAGAACTAACATCAAAACAAAGATGTTCGATTATGGTTAATTTTGTGTGTGTGCATCTATGATTTTTTTAAATTTGCTGAGAAGATGGTATCTAAATTGTTTGATAAAATTACAAACCAAAATCGAGGAAACTTGTAAAGAAAGCAACTGGGAATTTTACAGATGGTGTTTGGGTGGATCCCAAGAAAAATGAATCTATGCAGGATTGGTTGTGCCCCAAGGCTCTCAAAAGATTGCTTGATTTTTTGGGTTTAGTCGGCTATTATTGCAAGTTTGTTAAGAATTATGGAAAAAATGTAGCTCCTCTCACTGCTCTCCTTAAAAATAATGCTTTCACTTGGACTCCAACAACTAATCATTCCTTCCAAGCCTTGAAAGAGGCTATGTGCACCATTTCTATCCTGGCCCTTCTAGACTTCACAAAGACCTTTGTCCTAGAATGTGATGCTTCATGGAAAGGAAATGGAGCCTTCCTTACGCAAGATGGCTAGCCATTGGCCTTTACCAACAAATAATTGTCTGAGCGACATTTGGGATAATCAATATACGAAAAGGAAATGTTGGCTATTTTGCATGCCATGGATCTCTTACGCCCTTATCTATTGGGGAAGCACTTCCAAATTAAGACAGATCATTAGAGCCTCAAGTATTTTTTCGAGCAATGTATTTCATCCCAGAGCAACAAAAGTGGGTGACTAATATATTTGGATATGATTATGAGATCATTTATAAGAAAGGCAAAGACAATGTGATTGTTGATGCTCTTTCAAGAAAATATGAAGATGAAGGATCCCTCTTTTACCTCTCCTTCATTGTACTAGATTGGCTCCAAGGTTTTCACTGGGAATGGCTGCAAGATCCCAACATTTTGTGATTGATCCAATAATTGCAAGCCAATTCTCCATTTTCCCCGGGGTACTCTTGGCACAATGATGATCTTCTCTACAAAAATCGCCTATATTTAAGTAAACATTCACGACTTGAATCCATGATTCTTTCTTAGCTTCATGCTACACCCACACCTGGGCCCTCGAGGTTTACAAAAACCTGTGACAGTGTCAAACAATGTTTTTTGTGGGATGGTATGAAACAAGTCGTCCACAAGTTTGTCGCAAAATGTGATGTCTTTCAACGAAAAAAGGGAGAAATAGTCAAGGCTCCTGGCACAGTACAACCTCTTTCGATTCCACCTACTATTTGGAGGGATATCTCTATGGATTTCATTGTGGGCTTACCTAAATAAGACAATAAGTCAGTCATCATGGTGGTAGTTGATCGTCTTTCCACATATGTTCATTTATGTGCTCTTCAACACCCATTTACTGCCTCCATCGTGGCTCAACTTTTCATGGATCATATATTCAAGCTTCATGGCATGCCTCATTCTACTGTTTCTAACCGAGATCCCACTTCCACCAGCAATTTTTGTCAAGAACTGTTCAGGCTACAGGGAACCCAATTGCATCTCATCACAACCTATCATCCTCAGACTGATGGCCAACCTGAAGTTATCAACAAGTGTTTGGAAATATATTTGAGGTGTGTTACATTTGAGAGGCATAATCAGTGGGCTCAATGGTTACCACTCGTTGAATGGTGGTACAACATCTCTTACCATACAACTACTCGCATGACTTCTTTTGAAGAAGTATATGGACAAAAGCCACCTTTTGTTCTCTCATACATGTCAGGTGTCTTGAAGGTTCAGGGAGTTGACCAAACTCTTACAATTCACGAGGTTATTCTCCATTCCCTCAAAGAGAATTTGGTAATGGTTCATAATTAAATTAAGAAACAAGCATATCAAGGTCGTTCTGAGCATCAATTTGTTCAAGGGGACCAGATGTTTCTTCGACTGTAACCTTATAAGAAGACTTCAATCAAGGATGGGCATTGTCAGAAACTTGCCCCTAACTTTTATGGTCCTTATACAGTTCTCAAGCACGTGGGATTGGTCTCCTTACCAAGTCATTATAAACTCCATCTGGTTTTTCATGTCTCATGCGTAAAGAAGGTGGTTGGAACTAAGTGCCAAACTCAAATCGGTTTCCCTGAGTTGGATGAAGAAGGATCCATCTGGTTGCAGCCACAAGCAGTCTTGGACCATCATGAGCGTCATCTCTGTCATCACACCATCAAGGAAGTGCTAGTACAGTGGAAAGATACAACTCTAGAAGATGCCACCTGGGAGCCAGCTACCATTGTGCAACAATTTCCTTATCTTAAGCCTTGAGGACAAGACTATTTTTAAGGGGGAAGGCATGTTATTGACCTAACCTCTCTGACCCCTCATGTAGGTAGAATAATATATTTTCCATGTAATAAAGACCAATATTAATAAGGCCTAGTAATAAGGAAGAATAAGTCAAATGTAAGAAGACCTAATAGAATCTTTCACTTCTAGAAGATCTTCCTCTAGATTGTTCTTGTGGTAGATAGATTTAGTATAAATAGGAGTCGAGGGCATGAGAAGTTTCTTCTTGAGAATTATTGTAATAGAGCATTGCTCTACTGGAGGTTTTCCCCTCGAAGAGGAAAGTGAACATTGTTTCCTATCAAGAAAGGTATTATTTTGGTGTCGCGGTTTCATCTATTGTGTTGTTTCATTGTTATTCTCTGCAATATCTCTGTTTTCTTCTATTGTAATAGATATGGTACCTAACAGAGTTGTACATGGAATTTTAGTGATGCATGAGCATTGTGAGGGGGATTGAACTCCAACAATTTCTTGTAGATATGGGTCATTAACCTTTGATACATTCGACAAGGTATCTATATGATTGGTAAAAATTCAACCAATGGTGTTGTATGTGAAGTTATACAGATCCACAAGCAACATGGGGCGATCAAACTCAAGACCAACTACCTATGGATATGGGTCCTTAACCAAAACATTACACTATAGTATTTAGCAAGGTACCTACAATATCATTGGTAGTAAATCAACCCTTGGATTTGTATGTGGAGTTGTAACGATGCACAAACATTGTCGGGTGATCAAATGCAAGACCAACTACCCACAACATTGGTAGAAATTCAACCCATGGAGGTGTGTGTGGAGTTGTAACAATCCACGAGCAACATGGAGGGATGACCAAGCCCCTATGGATATGGGTCCCTTTAACGAAAATCCCCAAGGCATTCGACAAGGTACCCATGTCATTTATTGAAATTCACCCATGGAGTTGTATGTGGAGTTGTAGAAATGCATGAGCACCATAAGGGTATCAAACTTAAGGCCAACTCCCTCTTGGTATGTGTCCTTAACCAAAATATCAGACCCATGGGATTCAGAGAAAATTGACCCATGGAGTCATATCAATGCACAAGCACCACAAGGAGATCATACTTAAGACCAACTCAGAGACTATGCGTGGATATGGGTCCTTAACCAAAATCTTAGATTGAGCATTCAACAAGGTAGCCACATCATTTGTAGAAATTCAACCCAAAGAGTTGTATGTGGAGTCGTAGTAATGCATAGGGACCATAATGGGATCAAACTGAAGACCAACTCCCTATGGATATGGGTCCTTGACCAATACTTAGATGCATTTAAAAAAATACCCATATCATTAATAAAAATTCAATCCATAAAATTATATATGGATTTCAAGCATCATAAAAATGAAATATCCAATTAAAAATCAACTATAAAATTTAAGCCAAAATGTTAAAAAAAATACATATTAAAATAGCAAACTAATTATAAGTATAAGTAAGATATTTTTTAACCAAAATATCAAAGTGAAACATTAAAAATACACACATAAAACAACAAACCTGCATTAACTAACTCAAGTATGTTTTTATGATAAGAAGAGGACCAAAACCAAGGACCACGTAAGAACTCGGGAAGCCATGGATGGAGCATTGGGAAGGCACGCCCATTTTACACAACAAAATATACATAGAACGGTGTGAGATTGTTTCAATTTGAATTTATTTATTAGCGGTCGGCCAGTCTTTATCCAAAATGATAAATTAGAACTTATGCTCTATTTATTTATAGAGCTGTCAAATGTCTCTAATTTCACTTACATCACATTCATGTTATTCGGATAATACAGCGAAGAAAGGGCGTACAAATAATTTTATATTATCTATTTCCTCAGGATTTGTCAAAGCTTTCAAACTTTTCATTTCGTTTCTGTGCTTTTAAAAGTTGTTAACATTTTGCGGGTTGTTGAACAAAATGATGGAAGAAAGAGGTATAGGCAGAGGTGGTGACAGAAGATTTTCCATGCCTGAAAGTGGTGGTGGGAGAAAATTTTCCCTGTCAGAAAATGGTTCTGCGAATAGGGATGAAGACAAAGTAAAATCTAAGTCCAGCAAAGTCAGAGTTTATGATAAAGTCTCCCAGCCAGGAAAAATCTCCCCGCTTATCAGAATTGCAGCATTGGAAAAAGCAATTAACAACCTTCAACAACCTACCATGGAAGGAGTCCAACAACCTTCAGATTTAATTCAGTACAAGTTAACAGAACTTTCTCTTAAAAAACAGAATGAAATGCTACAAGAGGAGTTAGACAGTACCAAGTGTTTGCTTGAGAAACAAAATCAGAGAGCTGAAGAATCGATTGTTGAAAATGTTAGACTTAACAAGCAAGTTGAGGAGCTGAGCAAAAAATTTGGACAGTTGCAGGAAACCCATGTCAAAATATTGCGGGAAAAGGAAGAACAAAGGATGGAATTCGAATCACTACATGCTGATTTACAGGATCAAGTTTCATCAGTTCTTGCTGCAAAAATGTTTCTGGAAGAGGAAACGAACACCTTACAAAGTGAAATGGAGAGAAGAACATTAGTTTCAGAAGAAGAAAAGGTAAATGTTAAGTGCACATTAAGGGAGTTGGAAAGAAGTCTGGATTCTGTCAAAAAGGATCTGGAATCCTCGAGAGGCATGGAAGAGAAGAAAGAGGGCCAGATTGTTGAATTACGACATCAGCTACTTGATTTACGACATGAGCTTTTGGACAATGCAGATGCAAAAACGTGCCTTGAGCAGAAAAACAATTGTTTGATCACTGAAATGAACAAATGTACAGAAGAAAATGTCCTTCTTCAAGGCAGAATAAGGGAGTTGGAGACTGCCATGAATTGCCTGAACAAGGATCTCGAATCCAAAAATGATCGGATCCGAGAAATGACAGAACGTCAATCTTTGCAGGTGAAGCCACAATTGCTAGAAAATGGAAAAACGAAGAGTGTGCATGAGACTGAAAATGGAAAGCCAAAGGCAGTGGGTGAAGGTAAAACACAACCAAAGTCGACTGAAAATGGAAAGCCAAAGGCAGTGGGTGAAGGTAAAACACAACCAAAGTCGACGACAGAAAAACGAACACCAAAGCAAGTGGTTAAGGAGCGAACAGCAAAGCAATCACCAAATTCTGGACCGCAAATACCATGGCGGTGAAGACGGCTAAATTCTTCACAATTTGTTTTCGGATTTGTGATCTTTGGGATTATCGTTCAGTTAATTCTGTGCAAATCTCTCAAAGTTCATGGCGTTTAGCTAATTAAAACAAAAAACGAGGTAAAGCCTATGTGCTCAAATAAAAGTGAGATACCACCCATATGCATAGGTATTATATAATTGTACAATTATGCTAGATTTTTGAGTTTGTTTATATACATAAAACAATAGCTTTGTTAGCAAGCCAAATCTATTTAAACAAAGTTACGATGGTTTTCAACCTTATCAAGAAACTTCTAGATGATTTGTCTATTAAAGAAATATCATATACAATATTCTCCAAAACCAACAATAGTATTTGGTAGCTTGAACTTAGGTTTATATGGCGAGTTCGTAGCTTGAACTTAGGTTTATAGGGCCACATTCATATTTATTATTTTCAATCTTATAAATAATTTTTTTTTTAAGTTTTTTCAATTCTGGGAACATTGTTTTCAAAGTTTTTTTTTTCCTTGATAAATTATTATCCTCTACTACCTTTGAGTTTCGCTGCTTGAATTGCTGAAACAACTCAATCACGTTAAAGAACATGTAGTTACACTGAATCTCCCATGACTATATAGAAATTCGTTGCCATCTTCAGAATGAGTCTGATATCACTCTTCCTCATTGAAATTCTCTTCTCTTTCCCTCTTTTTTCTCATAATCATAATCTTATGTTCTTAACCATTGGTTTTCAACCTCTCTCCAGTACTAGCATAATAATTATCTAATGTTGTCAATATCTCTAATAATCAACAACACTCTTAAGACCTAGAGTGGCATCAGTAATTCCTTCTTACTTCGATACCACTCCATATTATTTCTATATCACAGATTTCATTGTTACAGATCATGCTTTAGATTAGCTTATCTTCTTTCCAATCTACTTACAAGATTCCTCGCACCCAGGGTACCTATCATGCAGCTTCATGATGTTTTAGAGGGCATATCATATAATCCCATGGCTAGGTTTCGTTGAAAGACACTACCTCAGAAAGGTTGAAGTGATTCCTGGTTGGTATTGGTGTCTCTTCTAAAATCAATTCATCTTGCCACCTTCTCCTGCAATTTTTCTTTCTTCCACGAAATAAGAGGGCCGCTGGAATGAAACTAGGTTAGATTATTAACCCGCCAAATTATGTAGACCATGGAATTTACCACTAGAAGGAACATATGAAAACCTGAATCAAAATATCCACCTGAATCTAACCTAATACCACAATACAATTACAAATCATCGTATTAATTGAGAAAACATTTCACAATTTGATTAAGAATCAACCAGTGTTATCACTTATGGTACATACAACCTTGAGAATATGAAAGAGTATACCAGAAATCTCTAGCTGTATGTCCCCTCGAAAACAAAAACAAGGATAGACATTATTGAAAATATCTTTTGAGTAGGAAGTGAAATTTGTCTTCTATTAAAGTCATTTATTTTCCAAGATTCGATAGCACCTAAGATTAAAAACTCACTTGATAGAAGCTAAGATTAAAAACTCACTTGTGAAGTGTCTTTCTTAGAGTTGTTTTTGCACTCTTAACATCTTATTTGTTCAAATTCTCTATTTTTTTTTTCTTAGGGATGTGGCAACCATAGAGACATGTTTGTGCACTCTTAACACCTTAGTTGTTCAAATTCTCTAATCTTTTCACAATATGGTGACCATAGATGATGTGTATTTAATGGAATTGATCTACTGATTAAAAGGGTGTACCAAGAAATACGACCATTGTCTCCCTAAAGAAAGAGAGCCTGATCAAGAACAATTTGCAAACAAAATATAAAGCTCTTATGATATTGTTGATAGAGTAGCTCTTATGATATTGTTGAGAGAGTATTTTTGTCAGAAAATATTAAAGAAATATACTTAGATATTTGATATAAAATGTGGAGGAGAAAATCAGAAAAAGAGTGTTAGAAATGAATATCTGCTCAGTGTCAAGCTTTCAAGTAAAAAGGTCATTCCAGTTTGTTTACAAAATGAATAATTCAAGGTTTTCTTCAAAGAAAAATATTTCAAGTAAAATGGTCATTCCAGTTTGTTCACAAAATGAATAATTCAAGGTTTTCTTCAAAGAAAAATAGAAGAATACTTTTCGTCAATTTATTTCACAGAATATGGACAGCCCTTTGTGAAGGATACACTAGTTTGAACTGGAATTGTCATCTTCCTGAACAAGTTCCAGTTTATTCCTAGAATGAAAGAAGCATCTTGACAAGTTAGAAGAGATAAGCCAGGAGAGACGAAAACTAGGATCAATTAGGCAATGAATGTTGCCAAAGTCCATTGATAAAGTCATCTTACATTATATTTCTGCCACAGACTTTCTCATGTTGACAGTGATGCATTATATCTCCTGATTGACAATGATGCAAGCTCTGTCAAAAGTTTCTTCACATTTCTAACACCATTATTATAAAACAATAGACAAAAATATCATAAAACTTCCTTTTATGAAAGCAATAACAGCTTGTACAGACAAAAAGAAAGCTAACTTGGATGACTTAATATCACAAAAATTTCTAGTGAACAGTGAATATCCTCACCTTGAGTACTGCCAAAATGACCAAGTGTCCAACTTCATATTTACTCGTGTGATAAATGATAAACCCCACTACAACCATGTTACATATATGCAGTTTTGAAGGTTAAATAACGGCCATGAATCTTTAGAAACTGAATGAACACCTGCTATGTGGAAAATAATATTGGTTCGGTGGCCCTTTGGTACACGAATGCCATCTCGATTCAGATGCTTACATATATTGATCCACATTAATGGTCACAGTTCACTAATAATCCTATCCAAATGTTGTTGGAGAATGATACTTGTGTGTAAGCCAATCCATCATGGATCACTACCTTGAGTGTAGGATATCTTCATATCTTTAACAAGGAGTGGTTGCGTCATACCTTTTTAGATCGCACGAAGGGATCATGGACAAGATGTCATACCATTTGGATCGCACGAAGGAATCGTGGACAGGAAAGGATCACATACATGGAAATAACACTGGTTAAGCAAAGATCGAGTTCACAGTCTGAAAGAGGAATCGTTGGGTGCGATTAAGCAAGTAGAATTTCTTGTCTGCAAGAAGTATCGCTGCCATACAATGAACAATAAGCATGGAGCGATAAAAATAAAAAGTTAAGGAACCACTGGGTGAAAAGAAAAGAGAAATGAACAAAGGTTAGTCGTCGAAGAAGGAGGAAATCCACAAGAAAGGCCTACAACAGTGAGATTGAATATTTTCATGGTCCGTCGAAGAAGGCACATGGACTGAATCTGCAACAAAAAGTTTGGTAAGGTAATATCCCTAACACTTCTGTGTATTTAATTAGCATACCTGCTAGGAAGTGCGAACAATATATCAAATTTTAGGTTTATTGAGAGAAATGAAGTTGGATTGCTTTTTTAGAGAAAAATGGCTTCGAGCAACCACACAGGGAAGAAGTATGAAGTATGGTCAATAAAAATGACGACATAGTTGACGGCTCAAGATGTTTGGGATTATGTATTTCGTGGGTATACAGACTGGCCCAAACCCCCAAACCCCCTGCCCTTGGGCCGAGATCAGCGCAAGATCTTTTCCAAACCACACAAAGAGTTAATTAAACCCTTTGTTTAAGCCGCGAAAGATTTCGGGCTTCGCAAGTTGGAGGTTCTCGACGCAATGTCACAACTCTTACAATCATTGAAATGCGAAATGTCAACGAAGGTTGACTCCTCCAACGCGATGAGCACACACCACCTATTACCCACTAGTTTCGGCTTTCGGGACTTTGAGCGAACAACCAACAGTCGTTCCTCTTCCCTTATGATTCCCCGAACTCCGAAATTTTGCCTTTGGCGGAATCGACGGCTATGAGCCTCCCATGATCCAACGGACCTGATATTTTCGGGATTTCGCGAACCGGGAGTTTGAAACTCTCGACTCCAATATCACTTGTCGCACCAATTCCCGAAATGCGAATTCGCACAAGATCTGACGACACTCGTTGGATTGGATCCAACAACCCCTATCTCTCCTAAGATTATGGGTGATTGAAAAGGTACTCGCCTTAACCCCCTTACTTCTTTGCAAGATCCGATGGCTCTCAGGTCTTCAACGCTTCTCCACAAAGTGTTCCCACCGTTCGATTTCACACTTGATAATCCCTTTCGCGATTCGAGAGTTAGAGTGACCAAGGGTTTTGGCCTGCACTCCAAACTTACGAATTCCAAAATTCATGAAATGATCTAATGACTCAAACTGACCACGATCAACGGTTCACGTTGATTCTTGATATCAGGGTGGTGGTTCGTTCGACTCCTAACCACCTTGCAACTCCTCTGGATCCTATGGTCCTTGCAATTTCGTGAGTTTTCCACGGAGAATTCTGACCACCCGATTCACTCCTCAATGACTCTTGTGCGACGATTCTGACCTTCCTCTCCTTTTGATCACTTCAAGGGTTAAATCCCTCCTAAGTTTTCACTTGTAAAATCAAGCTTCCAAAAGGATCCCTGCACGCTCTCCTTGCTGCAGACTTTCAAATAACCTTTGGTTATTTGAGTCTTCGACCCTGTGCACTCTTTGCAACAATAGTCTCTCAATCTTCTTTCTGGATTTGTAAAATCCAAGGCTTCAATTGGCCTGCGCACACCTTGCATGACTCTGTGCTTCACCTGCACTTCAGTTGGTATGAGAACAACGATATCTCTCCTGAGATTTCTGAGATAAAACTTAGACCCTCATCAATGCACACCTTGCGGACGCTCACTGCACTCCTTGCAGGAATTCTCAGGGAGAGAAACAATTGAAACTCATTCTTCCTCTGTTTCTGACTTCATACATTCAAAATGAAATCTTACACATAACACAACATTGAAATAAATGCATAACAGAGAAAACAAAACGGCTGTAAACATACCATTCAACAAATGTAAACAATAAGCATCATAACACCATGAAAGTTTGAGTCAAAGCTTCATATATAACTCAAGTGCTCCTATACATGGGTTCTTCTTTACAACTCTCTACTACAGTTCTACAGCTTATGAATTCTGAATAATCGTCCCAATTTTTTTTTAATGATACAAGGGTGAGGGTGTGTATATTTGTTTTCCCTCCTACGCTTCTAAATTGTCTAATCTATTAAATTAAATCTACCTACTTGCATTCATTATGCATAAATGCCTCTACATTCGACATATGAGAGCAACACTGAAGATTTGTTTACAACATCTAGATATAAATGTAAGTACACTCGCATTAGCTATTACATTAATGTCCATTCATTAATCTTCAAAACACTTCAAAATGTGCGCTGGTGCTTTTCCAGCTGTCTCCCGCCTTTATGCTGCTTGGTTGGCTGTGTACGATGCTCCTGCATCACAGACCCTACGAATGAAGCAGTGGAACAAGCTTTGATGAATGCCCAGAAAACTAAGTTAAGAGAATACAAAATGAAGGATGCAAAGGTATTGCATCTCATCCAAAATGATTTGGACGACACCATCTTCCCCAATATTTCTCTTGTGAGGTTCTGTAAAACTTCTTTTGATATCTTGGAAAGCGCCTATCAAGGAGCCACGAAGGTGAAGACACTAAAACTGCAAACTATGGGAAGATATTTTGAAACTCTAGAAATGAAGGAGTCAAAGTCTATAGATCATTATTTTAATCATGTAACGACCAATGTAAATCAGTTGAAGATGTATGGTGAAGATGTTCTGGATTAGAAGGTAGTCGAGAAGGTTCTCAAAACCCTATCTAAAATGTTCGTTTCGATAGTCGCAGTGATTGAAGAAGCAAAATATCTAAGTCATATTTGTGTACAAGAATTGATGGGGTCTCTTCTCTCCCACTATGGTTTGAAGCATTTATTTGGAAAGCCAACATTAAATGTCAAAAAAATTAGGTGGCTGAAATTTTTGAGCGAACATGACTATGAAATTAAACATATAAAAGGAAAGGAAAATTGGGTGGTTGATGCACTCAATAGAAGAGCTTATGAAGTGCATATTTCAGCCATCACCATGTTTAGCATAGATTTAAAAGACAAAATTATAGAGGTGGAAAATTCAGATCAACAATATCTAAAAATAAAAGAGACATTACAACAAATAAAGTTACAACAAAAATTTAATTATTATGAGCTAAAAGAGGATGGAATCCTCATGTACAAAGGGAAAATGTATGTGCCAAATTCCGGAGAACTCACAAATATAGTGGTAAGAGAAATGCATAATGTTCCATATGCTAGGCATTGAGGATATCAAAATACAATTGCAGCTATAAGAAACTAGTAATTTTAGCTAGGGATGAAGAAATAAGTGGCTAATTATATTGCTAGGTGTCTACAATGTCAAAAGGTGAAAACATAACATAGACATTTAGTAGGGATGCTATAGTGATTGCACAATCTTGAGTGGAAATGGGAAGTGGTTACAATTGATTTTATTACAAAGTTGCCCAGAACAGTGAAGCAACATGATTCCATCATAGTGGTGGTTGATAAATTAACCAAGGAAACACATTTTATTCATATGAATACAACACACAAGGAAACAAATATTGAAGACATCTACATGAAAGAGGTTGTCAGGCTACATGGGTACCTAAGGCAATTGTTTCAGATAGAGATTCAAATTTCACATCTAATTTTTGGAAAGGTTTGTTCAAAGGTTTTGGGGCAAACTTAAACCTCAATACAACGTATCACCCAGAGTAAAATGGGAAAACATAGAGGACTAATAGAATCATTGAATACATGCTTAGAAAGTATGTGATAGACCAACCATCAAAGTGGGAATATTATATCCACTTACTAGAGTTTGATTACAATAATGGGTATGAGGCCTCATTAAAAATGAGTCATTTTGAAGCTTTGTATGATAGGAAGTGTAATACAACAGTGAGTTGGGATAACCCAGTAGACAAAGTTATCATTGGGACAGATTTCTTAAGGGAGATGGAAGAGAATATGAGAAAGTTAAAGCACAATTTATGTTCGATAACACCTTCAGTAACCACTCACAAATCCAGATCAAAGATCAACACACTGATTTTTTGACATGGTAAAACCCCTACAGGTAAACATCCACGACCCCAACTAACACAGGCACTTGGAGCAGTTTATTAATGCAAAAGAAAAATATTATAGAGATATTTTACAAGAGAGTTTCTCACAATCGATCATCGACAAATGACCCTCGATGCTCTTTAAATAGAGATCATGGACCAATTGGATGTTAAGTCACATATCAAGGTAGTCGTTAAGATCAATGAGAATATGAACCGTTGGATCACTCTTTGTCGAGAACATATCATGATCGTCGAATTTCCTAACTACAAATGCACACTAATGCATACTAAAGAAACACACTTTTACCTAACGACACATTAGACCAAGTAGATCTTAAATAACCCCTAAGTGTATAAATATCATAACATCCCCCTTTAAGAACAACTTGGGTTAGGATTGAAGGATTTACAAAAGTGACACAATAGGAGAATAAAAGATACATTAGAGCCTATCCCCCCTTAATCACAACTTCCTGAATGCCTAACATAAATCAAAGTTTGGAAAACTTCGCTTCTATAAGAGACTTTGTGAAAATTTCTGCAACTTGATCTTCTATAGGGAAAAATAACACTTCAATAACTTGATCATGAATGAGATTTCAGATGAAGTGCATGTGTAGCTCGATGTGTTTTCTGTGTTGATGTTGAATTGGGACTTTGGCGATATTGATGGCACTCTGATTATCACACCAAAGGCTAGTTGGATGTTGTTGTTGGAATCCAAACTCTCAAAGGATTTGTCAAAGCCACAAGGCTTCCTGACTTGCATTTACCTCTCCTCGATACTCTGCTTATACTAAAGAAAGTGAAATGTCCTATTGTTTCTTACAGGCTCAAGCAACAGGTCCTAAACCAAAGATGAAAACATAACATATAGTAGACTTACGATCATCAAGTTCGTCGGCCTAATATGAATAAGTGAAACCAACCAATAAAGGAGCCCCCCTGGAATTTAATGTATCTTGAACTTAACTATACCTCGAACATACCGAAGTATCCTTTTATCTTATTTCCAATGGATTTCATGGGGTGTTTTCATATATCGGGAAACAAGACCAACAACAAAGGAAATATCAAGACTGGTATGAGTCAAGTATAAGAGGATACGAGCTAACTGACGGTACAAAGTGGCATCAACTTCAGGAGAAGTACATGTGGCAGGAAGCTTGACTCCAGATTGGAAGGGAGAAGGGGTTGGTTTATAATTTTCCATGTGGAAGCAACGAAGAAGATCACAAGCATACTTGGATTGGGAAAGAAAAATTCCTTTATTAGTTTGCAAAACTTAAATACTGCAAAAATCCTAAGTCTATCATTTCAAATTTCTTCTTAAAGCTGGTTTTCACTTGGTTTAAAAGGTTTGAGTCACTTCCAGTAAGGAGAAGGTCATCAACATAAAGAAAAATGATTATGAGATGGCTTCCTACTTTCTTGGTATACACATTAGGATCAGAATGGCATCTAGAAAATATGGTGTCAATACGAAATTTTTCCATTTTGGCATACCAAGCTCGAGGAGCTTGCTTAATACCATAAAGAGATTTCTTAAGGAGAAAAACAAGGCTATAGTCATTCTGGACATAGCGAGGAGGTTGTTCCATGTAGATTTCTTCTTGCAAATCCCCATGCAAGAAGGTGGATTTAATATCCATCTAATGGACCTCCCATTTATGTGAGGCATCAAGGGCAAGAATAAGGCAGATGGACTTCATTTTGGCTACATGGGAAAAGGTTTCATTATAGTCAATTCCTTCAACTTGGGAAAATCCTTTGGCAACTAAACAAGCATTGTGTCTTTCAACAATTCCATATGATGCATACTTAGTTCTGTCTAGACCCATTTACATCAAACAATTTTTCTTCCTTTCGGAAGAGGTACAAGATCCCAAGTATCATTTTCCATTAAAGAACGATACTCTTCATTCATTGATGCATCCCAATATGGATTACCTGAAGCTTTTGCAAAGTTTTTTAGATCATGAGTCTCTAAAACTTAAGACAAAATATAAGAGGCTCTCTTGAACTGTGAACCTATCTGACGTTGATCTGAAGGATCACCAACAAGATCACCAACTACTTCTCGTGTTGAACAGACCCATCTAGGAAGCAATGGTGTTGGTGCTATTTCAGGTTCAATGGACTCATCTCGAGGAAGGTGAGTAGGAGGAGGTGGATTTTCATCCTCACTTTCATTATCTAAAGAAGAAACTAGAATAAGAACATAAGAAGGCACAAAGGCCTAATATGGCTTGCAAGACGAAGAAGGCACAATCGTCGAATTAGGGTTGCAGAATAAGATATTTTCAACAAATTCAAAATATATTCTAATAATAATTTGATTACAATGCAGTTGAACTGTTGAAGAAGTATATAACCTTTGACATCTTCAGAATAACCAACAAATATACACTTCTCACTTTTAGGCTACAATGCTTTCATTTTCTCATCAGGAATGTGAGCCCATGCTATACTTCCAAATACACAGAAGTGACTTACATTGTGTTTAATTTTATTCCATTCTTCTTCCGGTGTTATATGTTTAAGAGCCTTTATGGGAGTGTGATTTACTATGTAATTTACACAGTTGATGTCTTCCACCCAATACTTTAGACTTAATCCCTTAGATTAGATCATACAATTGACCATTTATTTAAATGTGTGGTTCTTTCTCTCAGAAACACCATTTTAATGTGGTGTATATGGAACATTGTGTTGCATTTGGATGCCATGTGTAGTGTATTAACTTGTGAAATTATTGTTCACATATTCGCCTCCATTATCTATTATTAACCTTTGAATTTGTTGTCTAGATTGCTTTTATACAAGGGCCTTGTAGGCCATAAACTTGTCAAAAGATTCGCTCTTTAGTTTTAAGAAGTAAACCCAAGTACATCTGGAAATTCATCAATGAAAGTTAAGAAATACTTACACCGAGAAAAAGAAGGAGAAGAAGGTGGACCACACAAGTCACTGTGAACAAGATGCAAAGGGCCCAAGGCATGCCAAGATGCATGTTTGTCAAAATTGTCCTGGTGATGTTTTCTGAGAACAAAAATGACACCAACACCATCTTTGCATGAAACAAGAGGAAGACCAATCACCATATGTTGATTATATAGTTGCTACAATGAGTGATAGTTTAGATGACCAAATTGCTCATGCCAAAGTTTTCTCAAGGCATTGCTATGAGCAAAAAAAACTTATGGAAAAGATGATGACCCAAAGTTTTCAAAATTGTACAACCTGGTAATATCATCAACAATTCCAGTTGCAAGAAAATGCTAAGGATATTTGAGATCCTTGATTATAACTTGGTGAGGTGAAAACTCTATGGTTTTGCCTTCACCTGAATTAGTGATTTGATATACTCATAGAAGGTTACAAGATAGACTTGGAACACATAATACATCATTGAAATGACCATTATCTACCCGAATTGTTCTATATCCTACAACACTAAAAGATATTTCATCACCAACAAATATTTTCTTGGTGTTACATTCATTTAGAGTGGAAAATATGGCTTTCTCCTTAGCCATATGATCAGATTCTCTAGAGTCAATAAGCCACTCATCAAAAGAAGAAGCAGAAGTTGCACTAAAGGAGAATCCAAAAGCAGAAAGTGAATGTCCATGAGAAGAAGAAGAAGAAGAAGTCAAATCAATACTGATGTTGTACTTCTTCATCGTTGCTTCTAAATATGCCATCTTCTTCAAACATTTGAACTTATCATGACCATATTTCCCACAAAAGTTGAAATTTCTGTTTATTTTTAGATTTTGCTCCTTTGTCACCATTAGGAATTGAAGATTTATGAGTGGGTTTGGGACCCTTGTTTTTCTTGTTGTTGTGGTGAGGATGTTTCTTATTGAGATTCTTTAGTTTATCTTTCTACTAGGCTACTAAGGATTTTTGTTTTTCTTGTTGTTGTGGTGAGGATGTTGCTTATTGAGATTATTTGGTTTATCTTTCTACTAGGCTACTAAGGCTTTGTTGGAGGTACCTGCAATATTGATCACTCCAAGTTGTACAAGCTTATCTTGCTCTCTAATCAAAGCATCACAAAAGAACTCAAGAGTGGGTTTTTGATAATATTTCCTTAGAGCCTCTCTCATGGCATAGAAGGTAGATACAAAAACAAAATATGCACTACCTAGCTTAGAAAGAATAATATAGATGCAACGCTCTTACTCCAACTTTATGTTACACTCTTCACATAAAATTCTAAGTGTTTTAAAATGAGATAGATAGTATTCAATGCAAGAAAAATCATATGGACTTAAAATCAATAATTTATTTTCTAACTGATGTGCTCGAATAATATTGTGTTTATCAAACACAGATTCAAGTTTTTCCCAAGCTTCATCGGGGTCATCAATTTCTTGAAGGTGGAACCTTAAATAACGAGAGATGGAAATTATGATCAGTCCACATGCTTCATAATTTCTATTAGACCATTTGAATTTATTTTCATCATCAGTGGGTTCTTCTTCCTTTCCCAAGGTAATTCAGTATAGGCCCTTACTTCTTAGTAAATCCTCCATATGGGGTTTTCATTCGAAGTAGTTGGTGTTGGTAAGCAAAAAATAATTGGAATAAGCCATATCAAATATGTAGATAATGTGGATTTAAAAATTGAAAATGATGATATGGATGGAAATATCTCAAAAAATTAGGTGGTTTTAAAAAATTGACACTTAAAACGAACTTCAGATGTGAAAGTTATGCTATTTAAAAAAAAAAAACACTGTAACCAAAGAGCCACGTGGCAAGTAGAATTTTGTCCACGTGGTGATACCCCTCCAAAAAATATCACTTTTACAAATAAGTTGCTCTATCAAGTGACCCACATTTATAAAAAGAATCATAGATCACTTTTACAATGAAGTTACTTTATAAAAGAAAGTTGCATGCAAAATAGATAACTTTAAAATAAAATATTAAAGCTACCTATAATGATTCACTTTTATACTGAAGTGAAATACACTTTACAATGGATGCATGAACGTTTTAAAAAAAAGTAACAAAAAATAAACTTGAACTCAAGACCTCTTACTTAATAAGGAAACTTTTAACCAAGTGAGATAGAAAAACATATTGTATTGTTTAGAAGGAGGATTGAGGTCGTTGTTTTTGTTATTGACGATGCTCATGATGATGATGGCCTTGAAGAGAGTTCTCATAAAAAACTCTTTTCACACAAGAATTTTTTTTTACTTCTTGATGACAACAAGGGTTAGATCTCGGTTAGTTTACCCTGAAAATACACATTTTCCTATCTGTTTCTGATGTGTCGAGATCACACAGGGCCTGGGTCAAAGAGAATACGTAGATCTAAAAGAGTAGAAACCCAGAAACAAACAATATAAAACTGGAATAATACTCTGCAATAACTTGAAAAGGGTGTATTCATACTTTATACCTCCTAATCTAACTGAAATGGTCGTATCTTGGGCAAACGGAAACCTTTTCGAGTGAAACGAAAAGAATTCTTGACTGAAATAACACTCTAGATGCAATGTAATAGTCCTCTTAGCCTGTAAATGTATGGAAATGAAAGACACTAGAGATGAAGCACCTCGACTTCACGATCTCGATCTACAATGTGAGGGGGTCTTCAAACAGACTCCGATACCATGTTCGACAACACGGGTATTCCAATAAAGGATGAACATCTTCAATAAACAATCACACAACAATATCAAAGATCAACATACCGATGTTTTGACGTGGTAAAATCCCTACAAGGAAACATCCACGATGCCAGCCAATGTGACCACTTGGAACAGTTTATTAATGCAAAAGAAAAAGATTACAAAGAAATTTTACAAGAGAGCTTCTCACAATCGATAATCGACAAATGAACCTCCATGCTCTTTAAATAGAGATTATGGACCAATCATATGTTAAGCCACATATCAATGTATCCATTAAGATCAAGGATAATATGAAGAATCAGATCACTCTATGTCGGGAACATATCGTGACCGTCAGATTTCCTAAATACAAATGCATACTAAAGAAAAACACTAAGAAACACACTTTTACATAATGACACATTAGACCAAGTAGATATTAACTAACTCCTAAGTATCTAAATATCCTAACAATTTAAAGGCTTCCCAGGATAGGAAGAAAAGTTATGCAGACATGAACAAAGTTTTTAGAGATTTTAAAGTGGGAGAACATGTTTTCCTTAAAGTGAAAGATAAAATAAGTTCACTAAGATTGGGTTGTTTCCCAAAGTTGACAAAAAGATATTGTGTGCCTTTTGAAATATTATAGAAGATAGGGCCAGTTGCATACATGCTAGAATTCCCTACATCCATGAGAGTGAATAATGTATTTCATGTGTCATTATTAAATAAATATGTTCTTGACTCTAACCACATAATTGAATGGATTGTGAACCAGGTGGAAAACAAAGTGAATTTCTAGGTGGAACTAGTACGTATCCTGGAACAGAAAGTCAAAGTTCTTAGAAACAAACAAATAGAGTTGGTAAAGGTTCAATGGACCTGCTATGGTGGTAAATATGAAACATGGGAGCATGAATAAACTATGAGGAGGAATAATCACATTTTTTTGTCAATTTTGAAGAAAAAAAAATTAAGAAAATACAAGACTCCATTTTTGGGAAGCTAGAGTTCCAGAAACACATCTCTCAATTCTATTCACCTATGTTGATAGCCCTAATAAAATAATGGTGCAGCCTGATGGACTAAGATCAGTGAAGGGGGAACATTCCTTAGGTCAACAGGTTGAGAGAAATATGAGATTCTTGTTGGAACTGTTGTTGGAGGGTAAAAATTGAATAATTTTGTATCTTTTATGAATATTGTAATGTGATGTAAATTTGTATATGTATTCAGCATGGAGATATGCACTGAGGATGGTGCACAATTGTAGGAGAGTGGGAATGAAACATCCCCACTATAATCCTTGGTTTAATTTATGCATAATGTAGATATGAATGTGGCTATGTCCAAGTGATGTAATATGCAAATGTATTTTCTATTTTTAAACAAAAAAATGTGATTCCAACTGCTAGGGAATATGGACAGAGATGGGGGCATATTTTTCCACTAGAGAAGAGAGTGTCTAAGAGAGGTCCAAATGGAAAATTAATTATGGGTATTAATTCAACCCATTTTCCTTAATTTTATTACCATTGGGAATAACTTATATTTTTGGTTTGAGTGTATGAGAGCCCAATTATTAAACTCATGTAAGAGGGTGGGTGTGAGAGTCACATCCCATAGTTATTGGAGAGCATGGAAATGAAGTACAATCAACATTTGGCAGAGTGAGCAGTCCATTATATTTGAAAAATAAAAGGAATTTGTATGGGAAGCTATAGGAATTTTTTAGACCTTGAGTTTTACATGAGCAAAAAGAAGAGAGAGAAAAAATAGAACAAAGGAGATAGAGAAATAAGGCTTGGTGAATTTTGGAGAATGCTGGAGCATTTGGAGTGCTTTGGAGATAAAGATTGAAGAGACAGGTTGTCAATCCTAAAGAGTGAACTCTTGTGTGAGTTGCACTGTAACAACAAGTGTTGTTATTATTGTTGGTAGCTTTCCTAGCAGTGAGTTCCCTTGAGTACCTAGTAGAGAGATTCCTAGCTACATGTGCTAGAGAGACCCTGATAATTGAATGAGACACTCGATGGACTAAGATTAGTGAAGGGGTACATTCCTTGGGTTGGGAAGGTAAAGAGGAAGGGATCTGGAGTGAATTTGATGTATTTGTAGGAGAATACCAACAAGTTGTAGGATATTGATATGTGAGTGGACTGTTAGAGGCACCCGTTTCCTATGGATTCCTAGCCTTAGCTCGGGGGTTAATTGTTGTTCATATTTGGAGATGCAATTCTATGGTTGGGTGAAACATCCTTCCCAAGAAGCTAGTTGCACAACTATTTTAAGGAGATAAGTGTTTATTTGTTTTCATGTGTTAATTTATGAGTTTAATTGTTGTGCGCTTTACTTTATGCATGAGAATGAATTGTATGTTGTTGTGGTGAAATTTATTAGTTGCATTTACCTGTTTGACTAGTATGGACAATTTCATGAGATTGATTTTCATGATGTTTGTAATTATGTGTTGAATTGCATCTGTTAGTCAAATTTAGTAGTAATGACAATGAGATTCTATCACAGTGCTTGAATATTCACATGCATTGGGAATAGTTGTCGTGCACAACAATAAGCATGTTGTGTCTGTGCTATGAATAATTGTCTCACGTAGCACAAAGGTTGTTGTGCACCTAGTTTTTCTTAGTGAGGGCACAGCATTCATGTTGGTTGGCATGATGTAGTTGGATTTAAATAATTTTATCTGAAATGGTTAAATCTATGTATAATTCGTAGTTGATAAGCTATAGAAAGTTCATTAGAAGAAAATGTTTGAATTTTTGTGTATTTTCTGCAATTAATGTTCCTCTTTTAAGATGGGGGACGTTACACACACCAACTGCACTAGATATATTTTCTCTACAGAAGGACTGTCAGAGACATTCCATCAATCTGACTAAAGAGTTATGGAAACTTCATCACCAAGATAAAGACGAAGAAATTTTGTTGGCTCAAGAACGAGCCAACTAATAGTGTTGGCGGGATATTGGCACCAAGGTTTTAGCAAGACCACACATTCACCACAATCTTTGCATGACGTGCACACCACAAATTTTGTTCTATGAAATGAAAAGATTCAGTTTATGCACCAACCAATTTTTTACTACAAGCAAGTGTTGTGAGAAATTTCACCCTATGGAAAGGTTGAACTCCCCTTTGGACCAAGACCCCTTATTTGATACAAATACATAAGAAAAAAAATGGACACTAATGTCCCTTTAGACCTATCTTGACTAACATAAATTAGAAGGAAGAGAATGTGGCATACCCTTTTACGATGGTCGTCCTCGTTTCTCCAACCACTAACCTTGATCTCCAAGCTCCTAGGCGCAAGACATGACCTGCAATGGACAACAAGTAATATCCTTCTTCTACTCTATGTGGTTAGACAAAATAGATCTATCTACAATGATTGAAACAATGATAGACAAGCATATGTTTGAACACATGAACTTAAGGGGAATAGGACAAGTTTATATTAATGGAAAGACAATAAAGAAAGCACTTACAAATAACCTTTGATGTTGCATCAACTTCTCCAAGATCTCCAATCCATCCCTTGCATGAATTTCTTGAGATTAGAATGATGATGCTTCAATGGATTCGTCTCTCTTTCACCATGGAAATACCCTCAATATATAGGATTGGGAGGCTTAACCACCATGAGATATTTTGGGAAATGGTTGAGAATTTTAGTCCATAAGTTGGGATTTGGCTTCTTGAGGTTT
>SNQJ01S0082799.1:9373-19389 GCA_010110895.2 Picea sitchensis
ATCGCGATTCTTGTCATACATACAATTTCACCCTGATTCTGGTTTTAATATTTAAATGGATGGAAATCTCAATTAAATACTATGGCTTTGCGTATTTACCTACAGAAATATAAGCACACATGTATATCTAAATAATTCGGTTCCATTCACATTACACACATAGATATTTTACTCAGCAAAATACAGTTAACTGTGAGGTTTATCCTATGGTTTATCCCATTACAATGGTAAGATAATATACATAACTTGTTCTCCTAGAATTTAACCAGATGTACTCTTTCAGCTAGTATATCAAATGGAAATAGCATTCGCTCAGTAGTCTAATGAACATAGATAATTCATTCAGAATTAGTTTTAGAGGCATTCTGTCAGTTCTTAAGTCTAACAACATTCATTCAGATTTTTGCCCATAGTAATACCTATATCTAGAATTAAACAGATACATTCTATTAGTTATTAAACCATATAACATCTAGCTAGAGAAATGAGTAGGTTGACATATCTTAACAATTGCCAAATAACAAATGGAACAACCATGTTCCTCCCAACCTTAGAACAGAACAACCAAATCACTTGTCCCATTCTCCCCTAGCCTAACCATGAATCCATGAGGGAAAACTTAGAACTTCTCCTCAAAAATATTCCTCTAGTTTCAACAACTTCTCCTTGCCTCACACTCAGAAAGAAGTGTTCATAAAAACAAGAGATAATTCCTTTCCCCAGCATACTAGGTAGCATCCTGCCTCCTCCCATATGCTATATATGCCAAATCATTTTGTTCTTAGGTATTTTCCCCTTTGGGATTTTTCACATCTTTCCAAATACCTGATTTCCAGGGGCTGCCAATGGCCAATTTCCTGATTTTCCACTTGTAATAATCATCCTTGAGGTAGTTCCAATGTGTTCCCCACTCATGGAGTCATGGTCAACTGATTTTAACCTGGTTGTTCCATTTGTCCATCAGCAATAAATATAAAATATTTTGTTTCATACAAGTTTCATAGTCAAGTAGTTAGTTGGTTCAAATCAGATCTCTGCCCAACAATCATAATCATTAATTACAATAAACTAAATTCAAAATTCAAAATTTCCATAAATGGCAAAAATTTTCCAATTTCGAATTTAACAAAAACAAAAACAATTTCCTAAGAAATTTCAGAATTAAAAATAATTTATTCTGGGGGATGTTACAAGATGCCCCTATATTATGTTAATATTTACAGGGAAATATAGCATCGAAACGAGAATCATGTGAATACAAAACATCTATAATAAAAGTAGATGTGAGCTATACATGTGTACTCTAGACACAATCTGGTGGGGGAGGGGGCGGTATGTATTGATGTCTCAATATGGGGGTCATTGGTGACCCAAATTCACAGATGTTTCATATAATTTATATTATATCCTAGTTTATGAAATCATACAGTTATACCAGGAGAGGGTTCAAGATAACAATGTGAGGATTCTGGAATGAGATGGTTTTTCAGAGTTATGGTGAGTTAAGGAGGAGAGTGGGGAAACAAGCACAATGATTTTTTTTGTGGAGGCAATGGAGGTGGTATGGTAAGATTAAAACACAACAAGTTAGATCAACATAAAAGTGGCCCAAAAGGTCGACTCTACCTACATGTATCACTTCATTCATATTTGTTTGTCATTTATACATTAGTGATGAGTCTCATGAAAATACATACTTTGAAATGTTAAGGGTATTGTGAAGGAAGTTTCATAGGATTCATCACTTATATACACATGAAAAATTGAGATGAAATAAGTGGTACATGTAGACATAAGAAATCTTTTAGGCAACTTCTAAGTTGATCTAGCTAGTCGTGCTCTACCCTTCTCATACCACATTTTCCCCCTCTACGACAACCCTCTTTGATTCTCATCAACTCTAAAAAATATTCCCATTCCACAATCCTCTTGTTATTGTCTTGCACCCTTCCCTTGTATACCTAGAATATTTCAGAAACTATGATATGATAGAAATGATAAGAAACATTAGTCACATTGGGTCATTAATCACCCCTATCATAATCCTAAAACATCAATACATATTGCCTACCTCACCGGATGGTGTCTAGAGTACACATGTATTACTCATATTTCATATATGTCATAGATGATTTATAGGCACAAGATTCACATCTTGATGCTTTGTTTCCCTCTAAATCTCAACATAATCTGGGGGCATCTTTTCGTAATCAAAGACAATTAGGTTTTTCATCAGAGGCCCGATAGGCTCACATTTCCATTGCCTTTCAATATTGTTTTTCTTATTCATTCCCCACATACAAAATTCTTGTGGATCTATGGAGGAATCCAACATGCTTTGCATCCACATGACATAAGTACTATTTTGGGAAAAGTAAGAAAAAATAAACAAATATCTTTACTCCATGTCTGGTAAGTATAGGATTCTCTTCCACCAACTGTGGCCTTCTCTCATAAAACCAACAAATTATCAYGTTTGAATGTCACGTCTACAATGTGAACATTCATATTCCTATGTTTGAATGTTGCATTAATGTGAATATGATAAGTTCCTAGTTTTATGAGAGAAGGCGATAGTAGGTGGAAGAGAATTTTGTTGTGACCAGACATGGAGGAAAAAATGTCATGTATACAATTTGAACATGCATATTCTCATTTATGAATGTGACAATGTGCTTGTTTTCATGAGAGAAGACGACAGTAGGTGGAAGTGACTCCCATACTTGGTAGTCATGGACAAGAAATATTTGTTTAGTTTCTCTAACTCTACTTGGAATAATACTTCAATTATAAGGATTCAAGGAATGTTGGGTTACTCCATAGAGCAACAAGTCAATGATGCAATGGAAATATAATGTGAACGTGAATGTGAATGTGAGGAATGTCAATACTGTCTGAGAAGAATGATAATAAATGCAATGGAAATGCCATCCTATTACCAGTCTTCTCATCCAAAATCTAAACATATTTGATGTGGAGAAGATGCTCCTATATTATGTTAATATTTAGAGGGATAATATAGCACAAAAAAAATCTATAATAAAAGGAGATGTGAGTTATACTTGTGTACTCTAGACACAATATGGTGGGGGAGGGGGCAATATGTATTTATGTCTCAGGATGGGGGTGATCGGTGACCCAATTTCATAGACGTTTCGTATAGTTTCTATTATATACTAGTTTCTGAAAGCATACAGTTATACCAAGAGAGGGTTCAAGATAACAACACGAGGATTGTGGAATGATATGGTTTTTCAAAGTTATGGAGAGTTGAGGTGGAGAGTGGGGAAAGAAGAATAATGAATTGTTTTGTACCGGCAATAGAGGTGGTATGTGAAGAGTACAACAGGACGAATGAGATCAACATAGAAGTGGCCCAAAAGGTCAGCTCTACCTACATGTATCACTTTGTTCATATTGGTTTGTCATTTATACATCAGTGACAAGTCTCATGAAAATACATACCTTAAAATGTTAATGATATTGTGAAGGGAGTTTCATAGGATTCATTACTTATATATACATGAAAAATTTAGATGAACTAAGTGGTACATGTAGAGAGAAGTAATATTTTAGGCAACTTCTATGTTGATCTAGTTGGCCATGCTCTACCCTTATCATACCACATTTTTCCCCTCTGCGACAACCCTCTTTGATTCTCCTTAAATCTGAAAAAGCTTCCCATTCCACAATCTTCTTGTTATTATCTTGCACCCTTGCCTTGTATAACTAGAATCCTTCAGAAACTATGATATGATAGAAATGATAAGAAACATTAGTCACATTGGGTCATTGATCAACCCCATCCTAATCCTAAAATATCAATACATACTACCTCCCTCACCTAATGGTGTCAAGAGTACACATGTATTTCTCATATCTCATATATGTCATAGATGTTTGTTAGGAAAAAGATTCACATCTTGGTGCTTTGTTTCCCTCTAAATCTCAACATAATATAGGGGCATCTTTTCGTAATCAAAGACAATTAGGTTTTGCATGAGAGGCCTGGTAGGCTCACATTTCCATTACCTTTGAATATTGTTTCTCTTATTCAGTCTCGACATACGAAATACTTGTGGGTCTATGGAGGAATCCAACGTTCTTTGCATCCATATGACATAAGTATTGTTTCTGGAAAAGTAAGAAAAAATAATCAAATATATTTATTCCATGATTGGTAAGTACAGGATTATCTTCCACCAATTGTGGCCTTCTCTAATAAAACCAAAAGATTATCATGTTTGAATGTCACGTCTACAATGTGAACATGCATATTCCTATGTTCAAATGCTACATTAATGTGAATATGATAAGTTGCTAGTTTTATGAGAGAAGGAGATAGTAGGTGGAAGAGACTTTTGTAGTGACCAGACTAGGAGGATAAAATGCCATGTATACAACTTGAACATGCATATTCTCATTTATGGATGTGAGAATGTGCTTGTTTCTCATGAGAGACGGAGACACTGGGTGGAAGTGACTCCTATACTCGGTAATCATGGAGAGAAAATATTTGCTTAGTTTCTCTTACTCTGCTCGGAATAGTAATGACATTAAATGGATGAAAGGAATGTCGGGTTACACCATAGATCCACAAGGCAATGGAAATGATGCAATGGAATGTGAACGTGAATGTGAATGTGAGGAATGTGAATATTGACTGAGAAGAACGATAATAAAGGAAATGGAAATACCACCCTATAACTAGGCTTCTCATCCAAAATCTACACATATTTGATGCCGAGAAGATGCTCCTATATTATGTTAATATTTAGAGGGAAATATAGCACCGAAATAGGAATCATGTGGGTACAAAACATCTATAATAAAAAATATATGTGAGCTATACATGTGTACTCTAGACACAATCTAGTGAGGGAGGGGGCGGTATGTATTGATGTCTCAGGATGGTGTGGTCGGTGACCCAACTTCACATATGTTTCTTATTATTTTTATTATATCCTAGTTTCTGAAAGCATCCAGTTATACTAGGAGAGGGTTCATGATAACAACATGAGGATTATGGAATGATATGGTTTTTGAGAGTTATGGAGATTTGAGGAGGAGAGTGGGGAAATAAGAACAATGATGTTTTTGTGGAGGCTACGGAGGTGGTATGGGAAGATTACAACACGATGAGTGAGATCAACATAAAAGTGGCCCAAAAGGTCCTCTCTACCTACGTGTATCAATTTGTTCATATTGTTTTGTCATTTATATATCAGTGACGAATCTCATGAAAATACATACTTTGAAATGTTATGGGTATTGTGAAGGGAGTTTCATAAGATTCATCACTGATATATACATGACAAATTGAGTTGAACTAAGTGGTACATGTAGACACAAGCGACCTTCTAGGCAGATTCTAATTTGATCTAGTTGGTCATGCTTTGCTCTTCTCATACCACATTTTTACCTACAATGACAACCCTCTTTGATTCTCCCTAAGTCAAAATTTTTTTCCCATTCCACAATCCTCTTGTTATTATCTTGGACCCTTGCGTTGTATAACTAGACTCTTTCACTAACTATGACATGATAGAAACGATAAGAAACATAAGTCATGTTGGGTCATTGATCACCCCCATCCTAATCCTAAAACATCGATACATACTGCCTCCCTCACTAGATGGTGTCTAGAGTACACATGTATTACTCATATCTCATATATGTCATAGATGTTTTATAGGCACAAGATTAACATCTCGGTGCTTTGTTTCCTTCGAAATATCAACATAATATGGGGGCATATTTTCTGAATCAAAGACATTTAGGTTTTGCATGAGAAGCCCGGTAACAGGCTCACATTTCCATTTCCTTTCAATATTATTCTTCTTAGTCAGCCTCCACATAAGAAATGCTTGTGGATCTATGGAGGAATCAAACATGCTTTGCATCTATATGACGTAAGTACTATTTCGGGAAGAGTAAGAAAAACTAAACAAATATCTATACTCCATGACTGGTACGTACAACATTCTCTTCCACAAACTGTGGCCTTCTCTCATAAAACCAACAAATTCTCATTTTTTAATGTCACGTCTACAATGAGAACATGTATATTTTTATGTTTGAATGTCGCATTAGTGTGAATATGAGAATTTGTTGATTTTATAAAAGAAGGCGATAGTAGGTGGAAGAGACTTTCGTACTGACCAAACATGGGGGAAAAAATGTTGTGTATACAATTTGAACATGCATTTTCTCATTTCTGAATGTGAGAATGTGCTTGTTTTTCATGAGAGAAGGTGATAGTTGTTGGAAGTGACTCCCATACAAGGTAGTCATGGAGAAAAAATATTTTTTTAGTTTCTCTTACTCTACTCAGAATAGTACTTACATTATATGGATGGAAGGAATGTCGGGTTACTCAATAGAGCCAAAAGGAAATGGAAATAATGCAATGGAAATGGAATGTGAACATGACTATGAATGCGAGGAATGAAAACATTGATTTATAGGATGGATAATAAAGGCAATGGTAATGCGAGACTATTACTAGGATTCTCAACCAAAATCTAAATGTCTTTGATGTAGAGAAGATGTCTCTATATTATGTTAATATTTAGAGGGAAATATAGAACCAAAAAGGGAATCATGTGCATAAAAAACATCTATAATAAAAGGATATGTATTGATGTTTCAGGATGGGGGTGATCGGTGACCGAACTTCACAGATGTTTCTTATAATTTCTATTATATCGTAGCTTCCAAATGCATCTAGTTATACCAGTAGAGGGTTCAAGATAACAACCTGAGGATTGTGGAATGAGATGGTTTTTCAGAGTTATGGAGAGTTGAGGAGGAGAGTGGGTAAATAATCACAATGAATGTATTTGTGGAGTATACAGAGGTGGTATGGGAAGAGCACAAGAGGACGAGTGATATCAACATAGAATTTCATATCTACCTACGTGTATCACTTCATTCATATTGGTTTGTCATTTATATATTAGTGGCGAGTCTCATGAAAATACATACGTTTAAATGTTAAGGGTATTGTGAAGGGAGTTTCATAAGATTCATCACTGATAGATGTATACATTACAAATTGAGATGAACTAACTAGTACCTGTAGACATAAGTAACCTTTCAGGAAACTTCTAATTTGATCTAGTTGGTCATGCTCTGCCCTTCTCATACCAAATTTGTACCCTCCAAGACAACCCTCTTTGATTCTCCCTAACTCCAAAAAATCTTCCCATTCCACAATCCTCTTGTTATTATCTTGCACCCTTGCCTTGTATGACTAGACTCTTTCAGAAACTATGATATGATAGAAATGATAAGAAACATTAGTCACATTGGGTCATTCATCTCCCCATCCTAATCCTAAAACATCAATACATATTGCCTCCCTCACTAGATGGTGTCTAGAGTAGACATGTATTAATCATATCTCATATATGTCATAGATGTTTTATAGGCACAAGATTCACATATCGGTGCTTTGTTTCCCTCTAAATCTCAACATAATATGGGGGCATATTTTCTTAATCAAATACATTTAGGTTTTACTTGAGAAGCCCGGTAACATGCTCAAATTTCCATTGTCTTTCAATATTGTTCTTCTTAGTCAACCTCCACATACAAAATGCTCGTGGATCTATCAAGGAATGCAATGAGCTTCACATCCATATGACATAAATACTATTTTGGTCAAGGTAACAAAAACTAAACAATTATCTTTACTCCATGACTGGTAAGTAGATGATTCTCTTCCACCAATTGCGGGCTTCTCTCATAAAACCAACAAGTTATCATGTTTGAATGTCATGTCTACAATGTGAACTTGCATATTGCTATATTCGAATGCCGCATTAGTGTGAATATGGTAAGGCTCTAGTTTTATGAGAGAAGGTGATAGTAGGTGGAAGAAACTTTTGTAGTGACCAGACATGGAGAAAAAAATGCCATGTATACAATTTGAACACGCATATTCTCATTTCTTAATGTGAGAATGTGTTTGTTTGTCATGAGAGAAGGAAACATTAGTGGAAGTGACTCCCATACTCAGTAGTCTTGGAGAACAAATATTTGTTTAGTTTCTCTTACTCTACTCAGAATAGTACTTACATTATATGGATGAAAGGAATGTCAGGTTACTCCAAAGGGATATGGAATGTGAACGTGAATACGAATGCAAGGAATGCGAATATTGACTGAGAAGAATGATAAGAAAGGCAATGGAAATTCCAGCCCATTACCAAGATTTTCATCCAAAATCTAAACGTCTTCCTCTAAGTCTAGACAAGTAGGTTCTACAAACCTCTCCCCTTATGATGGATACAATGGAGCGATGACCTTGTATTCTCCTGACTCAAATGTCATTTTTCGAGTCTTCAAGTTGATTATGGCCTGGTTATCAAATTCCCAATCCATACCAAGAAATGTTGGGTAAGGTGTTGTGACTTCCACTATTTCGATGACCTCAAAATCTTCTTTAGTGCACACTGCATCTAGGTCTACTATTACTCCTTTTAGTCTACCGATTATTAGGACTCTATGTTGGTTTTCCAGTTTCAATTGAATAGGTGAATATAGTAATGTGGGCTCGCCCATGCATTGCCATGTCTTCTTTGGTAACAGATTAACTTCAGATCCTAGATATAGTATGATGTCTCCCATGATGAAATATCCAATGTTGGCATTTAGTCTCAACTCCCTACTGGTTCTTTTCCTTGTATGTAGGTGATTAACAGTTTTTGGTTCTAGTTTTTTTTCTGTCTCGATGCTACATTTTTCTAGTATGCTTTTCAATATTTTCACAGATGATGGGTTAGTTAATACTTTTACACATGATTGCAAAAATCCTTTGATTTTACTTACTTGTCCCATGGGTTTCATTTCGTTGCTATGATCCAATAATGGAGGCATATTGTACTATGGTGCTTCCTTGTTTTGTTGCGTAGTTGAAGTTGAAGCTATGTCTTCCTTATGAAATTCTTGTCTGGATTCCTTAAATATCTCCTTCTCCATTTGTACATCGAACTAATTCCTTGGTTCGGTGTTCTTTACCCACTAGTTTTGTGTTGGCTCTTGTCAGATTGCATCATTTCCAATTTTTTCTCCTTTTCGAGTAACTATGTTGATGTTTCGTCCTTCCTCCCTTGCTTCGGCTGAAATCCACTGAACATTCTNTGGCTGGAAGGAATGTCGGGTTACTCGATAGAGCCAAAAGGAAATGGAAATAATGCAATGGAAATGGAATGTGAACATGACTGTGAATGCGAGGAATGTAAATATTGATTTATAGGATGGATAATAAAGGAAATGGAAATGCCAGACTATTACCAGGATTCTCAACCAAAATCTAAACGTCTTTGATGTAGAGAAGATGTCCCTATATTATGTTAATATTTAGAGGGAAATATAGAACCGAAACGGGAATCATGTGCATACAAAACATCTATAATAAAAGGATATGTATTGATGTTTCAGGATGGGGGTGATCGGTGACCGAATTTCACAGATGTTTCTTATAAGTTCTATTATATCGTAGCTTCTAAATGCATCTAGTTATACCAGTAGAGGGTTCAAGATAACAACCCGAGGATTGTGGAATGAGATGGTTTTTCAGAGTTATGGAGAGTTGAGGAGGAGAGTGGGTAAATAAGCACAATGAATGTATTTGTGGAGCATACAGTGGTGGTATGGGAAGATTACAAGAGGACGAGTGATATCAACATAGAAGTTCATATCTACCTACGTGTATCACTTCGCTCATATTGGTTTGTCATTTATATATTAGTGGTGAGTCTCATGAAAATACATACGTTGAAATGTTAAGGTTATTGTGAAGGGAGTTTCATAAGATTCATCACTGATAGATATATACATTACAAATTGAGATGAACTAACTGGTACATGTAGACATAAGTGACCTTTCAGGAAACTTCTAATTTGATCTAGTTGGTCATTCTCTGCCCTTCTCATACCACATTTGTACCCTCCAAGACAACCCTCCCTGATTCTCCCTAACTCCAAAAAATCTTCCCATTCCACAATCC
>SNQJ01S0082799.1:29207-54486 GCA_010110895.2 Picea sitchensis
GATATGAGCTAATAAATGTGTACTCTATACACAATTTGGTGGGGGAGGGGGGGGTATGTATTGATGTCTCAGGATGGGGGTGATCGGTGACCCAAATTCATAGATGTTTCTTATAATTTCTATTATATCCTAGTTTCTGAAAGAATCCAGTTATACCAAGACAGGGTTCAAGATAACAATGCGAGGATTATATAATGAGATGGTTTTTCAGAGTTATGAAGAGTCGAGGAGGAGAGTGGGGAAAGAAGCACAATGAATTTATTTTTGGAGGCTACAGAGGTGGTATGGGAAGAGTACAACACGACGAGTGAGATCAACATAGAAGTGGCCTAAAAGGTCGTCTCTAACTACGTATATCACTTCCTTCATATTGGTTTTTCATTTATATATCAGTGATGAGTCTCATGAAAATACATACTTTGAAATGTTAAGGGTATTGTGAAGGAAGTTTCATAAGATTCATCATTGATTTATACATGACAAATTGAGATGAAATAAGTGGTATAGGTAGACAAAAGCGACCTTTTAGGCAACTTCTAAGTTGATCTAGTTGGTCATGCTCTACCCTTCTCATACCACATTTGTACCCTCCACGACAACCCTCTTTGATTCTCCCGAACTCCAAAAAATCTTCCTATTCCACAATCCTCTTTGTATTATCTTGCACCCTTTCCTTTTATAACTATACTCTTTCAAAAACTATGATATGATAGAAATGATAAGAAACAGTAGTCATGTTGGGTCATTGATCACCCCCATCCTAATCATAAAACATTGATACATATTGCCTCCCTCACCAGATGGCGTCTAGAGTACACATGTGTTACTCATATCTCATATATGTCATAGATGTTTTATAGGAACAAGATTCACATCTAGGTGCTTTGTTTCCCTCTAAATATCAACATAATATGGGGGCATATTTTCTGAATCAAAGACATTTAGGTTTTGCATGAGACACCCGGTAACAGAATCGCATTTCCATTTCATTTCAATATTGTTCTTCTTAGTCAGCCTCCACATACAAAATACTTGTGGATCTATGGAGGAATCCAACGTGCTTCGCAGCCATATGAGGTAAGTATTATTTCGAACAAAGTAAGAAAAACTAAACAAATATCTTTACTCCATGACTGGTCAGTACAAGATTCTCTTCCACAAACTGTGGCCTTCTCTCATAAAACCAACAAATTCTCATGTTTGAATGTCACATATACAATGTGAACATGCATATTCTTATGTTTGAATGTCACATTAGTGTGAATATGAGGATTTGTTGGTTTTATGAGAGAAGGTAACAGTAGGTGGAAGAGACTTTTTTACTGACCAGACATGGAGGAACACATGTTGTGTATACAGTTTTAAGATGCATATTCTCATTTATGAATGTGAGAATGTGCTTTTTTTTCATGAGAGAAGGTGACAGTTGGTGGAAGTGACTCCCATACTCGGTAGTCATGGAGAACAAATATTTGTTTAGTTTATCTTACTCTACTCGGAATAGTACTTACATTATATGGATGCAAGGAATTTTGGGTTACTCCATAGAGCCACAAGGCAATGGTAATGATGTAATCGAAATGTAATGTGAACATAAATGAAAATGCGAGGAATGTAAATATTGACTGAGAAGAACGATAAGAAAGGAAATGGCAATGCCAGCCTATTACCAAGCTTCTGATACAAAATCTAAACATATTTGATGCGTAGAAGATGCCCCTATATTATGTTAATATCTGGAGGGAAATATAGCACGAAAATGGGAATCATGTGCATACAAAACATCTATAATAAAAGGATATGTGAGCTATACAATTTTACTCTAGACACATTTTGGTGGGGGAGGGGGTGGTATGTATTGATGTCTCAGGATGGGTGTGATCAGTGACCCGAATTCACAGATGTTTCTTATAATTTCTATTATATCCTAGTTTATAAAAGCATCCAGTTATACCAGAAGAGGGTTCAAGATAACAACATGAGGATTGTGGAATGAGATGGTTTTTTAGAGTTATGGAGAGTCGGGAAAGAATCACAATGAATGTTTTTGTGAGGCTACGGAGGTGGTATGGGAAGAGTACAACAAGATGACTGAGATCAACATAGAAGTGGCCCAAAATGTCCTCTCTTCCTACATGTATCACTTCATTGATATTGGTTTGTCATTTATATATCAGTGATAAGTCTCATGAAAATACATACTTTTAAATTCTAAGGGTATTGTGAAGGGAGTTTCATAAGATTCATCACTGATAAATATATACATGAGAAATTGAGATGAACTAACTCATACATGTAGACATAAGTGACCTTTTAGGCAACTTCTAATTTGATCTAGCTAGTCGTGCTCTACCCTTCTCATACCACATTTGTACCATCCACAAAAACCCTCCTTGATTATCCTTAACTCTGAAAAAGCTTCCCATTCCACAATCCTCTTGTTATTATATTGTACCCTTGCCTTGTATAACTAGACTCTTTCAAAAACTATGATATGATAGAAATGATAAGAAAAATTAGTCGCGTTGGGTCATTGATCACCCCCATTCTAATCCTAAAACATCGATACATACTCCCCCCCTCACGAGATGGTGTCTAGAGTACACATGTATTACTCATATCTCATACATGTCATAGATGTTTTATAGGCACAAGATTCACATCTCAGTGCTTTGTTTCCCTCTAAATCTCAACATAATATGGGGACATCTTTTCTGAATAAAAAACATTTAGGTTTTTCATGAGAGGCCCGGTAACATGCTCACATTTTCATTTCCTTTCAATATTGTTCTTCTTAGTCAGCCTCCACATACGAAATGCTTGTGGATCTATGGAGGAATCCAATGTGCTTTGCATCCATATGACGTAAGTACTATTTCAGGAAAAGTAAGAAAAACTAAACAAATATCTTTACTCCATGATTGGTAAGTACGATATTCTCTTCCAAAAACTATGGCCTTCTCTCATAAAACCAACAAATTCTCATGTTTGAATGTCACGTCTACAATGTGAACATGCATATTCTTATGTTTGAATGTCGCATTAGTGTGAATATGAGAATTTTTTGGTTTTATGAGAGAAGGCTATAGTAGGTGGAAGATACCTTTGTACTGACGAGACATGGAGGAAAAAATGTTGTGTATACAATTTGAACATGCATATTCTCATTTCTGAATGTGAGAATGTGCTTTTTTTTCATGAGATAAGGCAGACTATATTGCACCAGGATCCATAGCCTATGATCCAACCCTTAAGACCTACCCTCCTTCATCTTCTCTAGCTCAACGGCTTATACAAATAGATCATACATCAAAATATCTCATATCGCATCAACTCATGCATTACTAAGCGTATCTTTCTATAATAACAACAATAGTCAGAACTAAGAACCTCTAACCTCTCTATGATACCTAAGTATCGATATTTATACGTTTTCATCTCTTCATCCATTACAATACATTACCAAAAACCTAACCCTAGCGCCATTAGGTCTCCCTTGCATGCGCGTGTGTTGTTCTTTCTTCCAACTGTCGCTTCCCTCATGCATGCTTTCTTTCCCCAAATTGCCTTTCTTTTCCACCTCAACCTGCCTCCAACAGTCACCCTCGAGTTGGGGATAAACTCTACCTCAATAAAAGATTAACTGGGCTAAGGTATCTAAGACAACATGAAACTCAGTCACACGTGCCAAATCCAACTAACAACATATAGTCCCTATTTTCCCACATGCATGTCCCACCCGTGGAAGTGTGACCCTTCTCTGCTCAACATTCCCTCAACTTCCCCACTTAATTTTTGGGGCTTCAACAAAAGGCTATAAACGAAGTCTCAGAGCCCTATAGTTGTAGTTTTTCACCTTTGAAAATCAATTCCCATCAATTCTCTCACCTAGAGAGAATGTTCATGGGCCTAACAACCCGCCTCTTCAATATCCTATGGGCACAACCCGCTTCTTCAATCCAACTCCAAAGCTAACCAGGGTACAAGTACAGACACATTTATAATAATAGTAGTGTATGGATGAAAAATTAGTGAGTGAAGGAATATTGATCAAATGACAGGAAAATGAACTAAGTCCAAACTATATGTATCCATGTTCCCAACTTGACACTTGTCATGTTGAGAACTACTTTGGGCCCACTTGTCTCCATCCTTGGAACTTAGGATAAAATAATTATTGATACTTTATACTTTAAGGAATATTAATATAATATTCCTTTGGGCTTAAGGCTCCCTAGATTAGCCCCTTATCCTTAACTTTTATCTCTCTTTTTGTATCCAGTAGACTTTAGCCCCCCATACGTTTTGAAATGGTTGGTCTACAATAGTGGTGTGTTTTCATTAATATGTTCATGTGATTACATATTACAATGATGGCTCATTGGCAATTTAACATGTAGCTCTCCATCCTAATAACCACATAGGCACTATGGCCTCAAGATACATATACACAAAGGCACTCTGGCCAAAGTGCGCACTTACTCCATTGTACGCAAAACTCAGGGTGGTGCGCACCCTTCCTTTAGTGTGCAATCCCCACACACTTACATAGGTCAGTGATACATTAAAAAATGTGTGCACTCCTTTGGTATGAGATTCCCGCTCACTGACTCAATGCGCATACAACTGAACCAAAGACCTTGTACCATCAACTCACGAGCTTATATGAATAATTACATTTACATTTACAATCAGTGCCCACGACTCACTAGCCTAATACCTTTATGTTCATTTACATTTATATCTACAATTGGGATTCAACCAAGGGGTATTACAAAAATTGTCTCCACTCCTATGTAGGAACATATTGGTCCAGAAATATAGTTAGAGGTGAGGCAAATTAACCTAGACAAAGACTTTTGCAATGGGATCCACTTGTGGATCAAAACATGGATGCCATTTTGATAGGGATAATATTGACAAGACTCAATACCATTGTCTATCCTACAATTTCTCAGCATCACATGACATCTAGGACATGACAGGAACCCAATATGTTCACAACCAATCAACTAGGGAACATTCTACTAAGTGTCTACAATGAAATCAACCAATCAAAATAAGTCCCTAGAACTCAACTATTTGTTGTAATAACAAGTCCTCTCAAGTACAATTCTTATTACATCCTTCCTCCTGTTTACATATTATTTATATTTTTCTTCTTTAAACGAGATTTTTATGATACCTTCCTCTTCTGATCTTCCTTCATCTTTTCTGGAATATAAATTCCACATCAAAATGTACATCTATAAACCAGTCTCCTTGATCCTTACATTCAATACAAACTTCTCGTAATCGATTCTCCCCTGCCTACAAATCTTTCATTTGAGTAAATTTGGGGCTAGAAAGGGACTTACTAGAAAAAATTGTTTTTGAGTTGGAAATTCATAGAATTTCGAAGCATTTAGTCAACAATGTTGATTTGGACATATAAAAGTCAAGGATGATTATGTGCCATCTTTTTATTTGTTAATATTTAACAATTTATACACTTCATCTTAGTTAAAATCTTGGTGAGATCATATACCTTTTGAACTTTTTCACTGAAATTGGTGAAACAAATCTAGGTGAAATTGTCTTTTATGCTGTTTAAATTTCATTTTTGAATGCATAAATAGATCGAGTGCCCTCAAATATGTAGTTCCAATAATTTTTAACCATATTTCCAGTAAAATTGATGTAAAATATGCCTTAAAAATGCTAAAAGGTAGTTCTACCCTTATGATATATATCTTTGAAATACTAAATACTAAATATTTTATATTGTTAGAAATTACTTTGTTTATTATATCACCTCCATATTACCATTTATTTATTTTACTCCTATTAATAATTATTAATATTAATATATATATATATATATATATATTATAATTATTAATTTGTAATATTGTATTTATTATATAATATTTAATGTGTACTTAAAAAAAAATCAATACCCATTATATTACACTATATTATAAAACCACTATTATACTATATTATAAAATAACTATAATATATAATTATAATTATTATATATTGATAGTAATTATATTTTTACAATATATCTTAATACATGAAGTGATTATAACCATAATTTTTATCCACTCAAACTAACCTACTAGAATATATATATTAATATTTTATTGTATAACATTTAATTTAAACTTATTATTATTATTTTTAATTTTTTTTTAATAAGTTTAGATTAAGCTACCTTACATGGTAATGTGATGTAGTATTTACAACTTCGGGTTACACCATAGATCCACAAGGCAATGGAAATGATGCAATGGAATGTGAATGTGAATGCAAATGTGAGGAATGTGAATATTGACTGAGAAGAACGATAAGAAAGGAAATGGTAATACCACACTATTACCAGGCTTATCATCCAAAATCTAAATGTATTTGACGCGGAGAAGATGCCCCTGTATTATGTTAATATTTAGAGGGAAATATAGCACCGAAATAGGAATCATGTGGATACAAAACATCTATAATAAAAAAATACATGTGAGCTATACATGTGTACTCTAGACACAATCTGGTGAGGGAGGGGGCGGTATGTATTGATGTCTCAGGATGGTGTGATCGGTGACCCAACTTCACAGATGTTTCTTATTATTTTTATTATATCCTAGTTTCTGAAAGCATCCAGTTATACCATGAGAGGGTTCATGATAACAACGTCAGGATTGTGGAATGATATGGTTTTTGAGAGTTATGGAGATTTGAGGAGGAGAGTGGAGAAAGAAGCACAATGATGTTTTTGTGGAGGCTACGGAGGTGGTATGGGAAGAGTACAACACAACAAGTGAGATCAACATAGAAGTGGCCCAAAAGGTCATCTCTACCTACATGTATCAATTTGTTCATATTGTTTTGTCATTTATATATCAGTGATGAGTCTCATGAAAATACATACTTTGAAATGTTAAGGGTATTGTGAAGGGAGTTTCATAAGATTCATCACTGATATATACATGACAAATTGAGTTGAACTATGTGGTACATGTAGACACAAGTGACCTTCTAGGTAGATTCTAATTTGATTTAGTTGGTCGTGCTCTGCCCTTCTCATACCACATTTTTACCCTCAACGACAACCCTGTTTGATTCCCCTTATGTCTGAAAAATCTTCCCATTCCACAATCCTCTTGTTATTATCTTGGACCCTTGCCTTGTATAACTAGACTCTTTCACTAACTATGACATGATAGAAATGATAAGAAACATTAGTCATGTTGGGTCATTGATCACACCCATCCTAATCCTAAAACATCAATACATACTGCCACCCTCACCAGATGGTGTCTAGAGTACACATGTATTACTCATATCTCATATATGTCATATATATTTTATAGGCACAAGATTAACAACACGGTGCTTTGTTTCCTTCGAAATCTGAACATAATATGGGGGCATATTTTCTGAATCAAAGACAATTAGGTTTTGCATGAGAGGCCCGGTAATAGGCTCACATTTCCATTTCCTTTCAATATTTTTCTTCTTTGTTAGCCTCCACATATGAAATGCTTGTGGATCTATGGAGGAATCGAACATTCTTTGCATCTATATGATGTAAGTACTATTTCAGGAAGAGTAAGAAAAACTAAACAAATATCTTTACTCCATGACTGGTACGTACAAGATTCTCGTCCACAAACTATGGCCTTCTCTCATAAAACCAACAAATTCTGATGTTTGAATGTCACGTGTATAGTGAGAACATGTATATTTTTATGTTTGAATGTCGAATTAGTGTGAATATGAGAATTTGTTGGTTTTATGAGAGAAAGCGATAGTAGGTGGAAGAGACTTTCGTACTGACCAGACATGGAGGAAAAAATGTTGTGTATACAATTTGAACATGCATATTCTCATTTCTGAATGTGAGAATGTGCTTGTTTTTCATGAGAGAAGGCGACAGTTGTTGGAAGTGACTCCCATACTTGGTAGTCATGGAGAACAAATATTTGTTTAGTGTCTCTTACTCTACTCGTAATAGTACTTACATTATATGGATGCAAGGAATGTCGGGTTACTCGATAGAGCCAAAAGGAAATGGAAATGGAATGTGAACATGAATGCAAATGCGAGGAATGTAAATATTGACTTATAGGATGTATAATAAAGGCAATGGCAATGCCAGACTATTACTAGGATTCTCATCCAAAATCTAAATGTCATTGATGCAGAGAAGATGTCCCTATATTATGTTAATATTTAGAGGGAAATATAGAACCGAAATGGGAATCATGTGCATACAAAACATCTATAATAAAAGGATATCTATTGATGTCTCAGGATGGGGGTGATCGGTGACCGAACTTCATAGATGTTTCTTATAATTTCTATTATATCGTAGCCTCTGAAAGCATCCAATTATACCAGTAGAGGGTTCAAGATAACAACATGAGGATTGTGTAATGAGATGGTTTTTCAGAGTTATGGAGAGTTGAAGAGGAGAGTGGGGAAATAAGCACAATGAATGTATTTGTGGAGGATACAGAGGTGGTATGGGAAGAGTACAAGAGGACGAGTGATATCAACATAGAAGTTTATCTCTACCTACGTGTATCACTTTTTTCATATTGGTTTGTCATTTATATTTGTCATTTATATATCAGTGGCGAGTCTCATGAAAATACATACGTTGAAATGTTAAGGGTATTGTGAAGGGAGTTTCATAAGATTAATCACTGATAGATATATACATTACAAATTGAGATGAACTAACTGGTACATGTAGACAGAAGTAACCTTTCAGGAAACTTCTAACTTGATCTAGTTGGTCATTCTCTTCCCTTCTCATACCACATTTGTACCCTCCAAGACAACCCTCTTCGATTCTCCCTAACTCCAAAAAATGTTCCCATTCCACAATCCTCTTGTTATGATCTTGCACCCTTTCCTTGTATAAATAGACTCTTTCAAAAACTATGATCTGATAGAAATGATAAGAAACATTAGTCACATTGGGTCATTGATCACCCCATCCTAATCCTAATACATCAATACATACTGCCTCCCTCACACATGTACACATGTATTAATCATATCTCATATATGTCATAGATGTTTTATAGTCACAAGATTCACATATCGGTGCTTTGTTTCCCTCTAAATCTCAACATAATATGGGGGCATATTTTCTGAATCAAATACATTTAGGTTTTGCATGAGAGGCCTGTTATAGCTCAGTTTGTAGTATAGGTCAAGTAGCTTGAAGGCAAGAGTCAAACTGGCGTAACAGGAGCTTCCCCACCCACTGTCACCTCGATGGGGGGCTCCTTCTATTTAGGGTGGCTAATCCCAAGGGAGACATCCCTGGAAATCTAGGGTTTTGTTACGCAAACGGCCACCCCGGGCATGTCCGCTTCCACCAGGACCTTCTCTTTCCTCCACCCGAAGAGCTGAACTGCTCTTCAAATCCCTTATCGGGACTTTCTACACCCACAGGATGCTTTTTCGGTGATCTCCCCTTTTGTCTTATAGGGAAATCAGACTTTGCGTGATCGTGAGTCTGGAACTCACAGAATTAAGTCTTATAAATCCCCGAACCCTGATGGCTATTCACCCAAGTGTTCATTGCTTTGATCGGGAATGCTCCCGTCGGGAAATCGGTACTTGCGAGGTAGCGAGTCACTCACCTCATGGTTCCCCGATTCTCGATCTGCGATGGCACTTCTCTCCGCTAAGTCCTTTCTTATATGACCTGTCGGTCCACACGACCACGGTCCTTCCTCCTATCAGAGTTTTGGACTTCGCAAAACTGAACGTAGACCTTACGTTCTCAGGATCCCCAATCCTCCGATCTTTGACGCCACCTGTCCTCTATTTTGACGCCTGGACCCCACACTCACGTAGTGATCGAGAAATCGCGTATCGAGAATTTGCGATTCCTGTTGCACAAATTCACTGCCCTTTCCAAATGTCGATCCCTGAAATGCGATGACACCTGTCCTCCACTCAACTGCTTTGACTGTGGGACCGTCGCGTTTTGGGATTTCGCGACTTCTCCGGTCGTGAGTTTCTCAACACCGAGAATCCCAAATTACCGAACTTCGTTGCACGTGTGGTCTCTATCCTCCACGCCACCACTTCCTGTCCCACTCTATCAGGTATCGCAAAATCGTGGTTTCCACCTACACAAGTTCCTTGTCACGGGGAACCCCAAAATACTGAACTCTGACTCTTCCCGATCCTTGGACATGCGTCCCACAGATCAACGGCTTTGATCGCATCGGGAAATTGCTAATCGCGATTTCTTCCAATGAGAGTTTTACGCCACTGGAAACCCCGATATCCCAAACTCCAAATCTCTGGGATCTCCCTCTGCTCCTCCAGGCTTAAACCCTTTGCAACTCTCATGATATCTAATGGTCAACAGGACTTCGTGGCTTTCATCTGCGAATCCTGACTGTCGATTTCTCCTCCTCAAAGATTTCTTGAAATGGCTAAGTGGTTCCTCTCCAGACTTGCTCTCCAAGCCTGCACCTGAAAACCCTTCTTGACCCTTCTTCGATCAACCCTCCTGTGCTCTCTTTAAATGATACCATGAGGGTGATATACCTCCTGATATTTCTTCCACTCTGACTAGTTCAGATGGATTTGTGCACACTCCTCGCACTCGACGTTCAACAACTTCTCAAGTGTTGAATCCTTTCAACTCTGCGCACTTTCTGCAGCAGCAGTCTTCAATCTCCTTTGCTCAGATTAACAAATGAGACTTCTTCTTCCACCTACACCTTCCTTGCACAGCTTCAACAACCCAATCAACTTCTGGGTGAATGAGGACAAGAGTTAACTATTGAGCCTTCATCAATGCACTCCTTGCGGATGAATTCGACTGCACTCTTTGCAGGAATCTCCTGGCTCAGATAGAGAAACAATTGAAACTCATTCCCTCTTTTATTCTGACTTCAGTTTGAATCATGATATCACATGCACAGCATATACAAAGAAAATGCATAACAGAAAGCAAACATTCCTGAGCATATCAACAACATACACAGAAAACAACACAACCCATCAGTTTGAATCAAAGTTCCTTCTATTAATTCAAATGCATGTACATGGTTGGTTCTCATACAATGTTCTATGCTTGCTCTGCTCTCTCCTGAATGCTGGCTAATGTTACAAAGATACAATGAGGGTATCTATATCCATTTTCCCTCCTTCCATCTAAAACTGTCTAATCTAGAAATAAATCTTACCTACCTGCATTAACTAGATTAAATGCCTCCTATCTACTTCAGACAAGAGCGTATGTCTCGAGGTCTGATACAATATACAAAAGGTGCTCCTTCATAAAGGATTCATTAAATACTTGGTGCTTCATTTTCAAAAAAAAATCAAAGTAATATGTCATGTGTTAAAAAACACATGCGCTGCATCCATGCTCGCTTTGGTTATTACGATGCTCCTGCATCATACTCCTCGGCTTGAAAACTTTCATGGGCTCCTTTCCATGAGCTCTTGCACGGTCTGTCCATGCTTTTGAATGTCTGCTTCACTTTCCCAGTTGGCGTCTTCCAATGGATGATTGTTCCACTTGACCAGATACTCAAAGTATTCCTTTCGCCTGGTCTTTTTGCTCACCCTCTTGTCAAGTATACTCTCCATCTGTGGCTTCTCTGCAATCGGCATCTGCTTCTACCACTGGATTTTTGGTTGTTCATCACTTTCAGCTCCTGCTTCCTCAGCCTTATATGGATATAAGTCTGAGACATTGAATGTCAGAGATATTCCTATCTCATCTGGCAACTCAATCTCATAAGCATTTTCTCCCAATTTCTTTAGGACTCTACATGGCCCAATTTTCTTCATTTTTAGCTTGTTGTATGTTCCCCTCGAGAACCTTTCCGTCCTTAGGTGTGCCAGAACTAGATCGCCAACTTCGAATTGAAGTTGTCTCTTATGCTGATCTTCTCTGCGCTTATATTCCTGGTTTGATTTTAGTAATCGCTGCTTCATCCTGCTGTGAAGTTCTTCCATCGCCTCTGCGAATTCTTCAGCGCTTGCGCTCTTGGTCATTATCTATTCTGAGTCCCTCAGTTCAGATACTCCTCTCGGATGCCTGCCATATACAATATCAAATGGACTTTTTCCTGTGCTTCTGTTCACTGAGTCGTTGTAAGCAAACTCTGCCTGTGGTAACACATTGTCCCAGCTGCTGTGGTGCTCTGTCACCAAGATTCTTAGTAAATCTCCTAGGCTTCTATTTACCACCTCTGTTTGCCCATATGTTTGGGGATGATAGGCTGAAATAAACATCAAGTTAGTCCCCATCTTCTTCTAGAGTGTCCTCTAGAAATGTCCAATGAACTTTGTATCCCTATCTGATACTATGCTTTTGGGTAAACCATGAAGTCTAATAATCTCCTTGAAAAACAAATTCGCGATACGAGTCGCATCGTTGGTCTTCTGGCATGGAATAAAATGTGCCATTTTTGAAAACCTGTCAACCACCACAAAGATCGAATCATGTCCTCTTTGTGTCCAAGGCAATCCCAGTACGAAATCCATGCTGATTTCATTCCACGGCCTCTCTGGTATGGGTAATGACTGATAGAATCCCGCATTCTTCTTTCGACCCTTTGAATGCTGACAAATTCTGCATCTTTCAACAAACTTCTTGACATTTTACCGCATCCCTGGCCAAAGGTATGCTTCTCTCAGCTTTGCAAATGTCTTATCATGGCCAAAATGCCCTGCCAATCCTCCGCTGTGCTTCTCTTTTAGTATACTCTCCCTCATGGAGAAATTTGGAATACACAGCTGGTTGCCTCTGAACAACAATCCATTTTGGATCATGTAATCCATCCATGGGCTTCTGTCCCTGAGAACTGGTTTCTCAGCTGCCTCGTATGCTTCAAAAAAATCTGTATCACCCGCATACATGTCTTTAAGATTTTCAAACCCTAATGTTTTGACTGGGAACTCTGCAACAACAAACACTTCTTGCTCAAGCATCTGACCACTTTGTTAGCGATTACCTGAAATGTGTTTGGAATTACAAATGTAAATTATACGCCTCTACCCATTTGGCATGTTTCACAGTTCAACTTCTCTTGTTGAGTCTGTATGTGCATTATTATCACTATACAATACAAATTCCATATACTCTACCCATTTGGCATGTTTCTGATTCAACTTCTCTTGTTGAGTCACAAACTGTAATGCATGATTATCACTATACAATACAAATTCCTTTGGAATCAAATAATGCCTCCACTTCTTCAGCGCCTGTATGATGGCATAAAATTCTTTATCATATGTGGAGTATTTCACTTTTGCTTCATCTAGCTTCTCGCTGAAATATGAAATCGGTCTGTCCTCCTGACTCAAGACCGCTCCTATGGCAAAGCCACTTGCATCGCATTTCACCTGGAACGTCTTCATAAAGTCCGATAACACCAAGACCGATTGTTCTGTGATTTTTTGCTTCAACAGATTGAAGCTCTTCTCTGCCTCTTCAGTCCAATGAAAATATTTATGTCTTTTCTTGACTATGTCCATCATCGCTGCGCTAATTCCACTGAAATTCTTGATGAATTTCTGGTAGAAACTAGCCAATCCATGAAAAAATCTCACCTCAAAAACATTCCTTGGTGATGGCCAATTCTTGATTACTCCCACTTTACTTGGATCCATCTTCAATTCATTTTCCGATATGACAAACCCCAAGTAAATGAGTTATGTCTTCATAAATGAAGATTTCCTCATGTTGATTAACAACTTTTCTTGTTGTATCTTCCTCATTACTGCAGCTAAATGCTTCATATGTTCTTCTTTTGTCTTGCTGAAAATCAATATGTCATCTAAATAAACAATGACAAACTTACCAATGAATTCCTTCAGCACTTCGTTCATCAGCCTCATGAATGTACTCGGTGCATTCGTCAAGCCAAATGGCATGACTAGCCATTCGTACAACCCTTCGTTTGTCTTGAAGGCTGTCTTCCATTCATCGCCTTCCCTCATGCGAATCTGATGGTATCTGCTTTTCAAATCAACTTTTGAAAAAAATTTAGCTCCACTTAAACAGTCCATCAAGTCATCCATTCTCGGTAGTGGAAACCTGTACCTAATGGTAATTTTGTTAATGGCTCTGGAGTCTGTACACATTCTCTAGCCTCCATCTTTCTTTGGACTCAGTAGCATTGGAACGACACATGGAGTTAAAATTTCCCTGACCAGTCCTTTATCCAATAGTTCCTGTACCTGCCTTTTAACTTCTTTGTTCTCCTGCGCCGTCAACCTATACGCAGCTTTATTCAGAAAACTAGCTCCTGGTATGAGGTCTATGTGATGACTCACACTCCTTATCGGTGGCAACGAATGAGGTAATTCATATACCACAATATCAGCGAACTCCTCTAGCAGTTCCTGAATCTCTTCCGGCAGATCGTCCACTCTTGTGCTGGTCAAAACAACTCTTGGTTTCCTGACCACAAAGAACTATGGATCTTCCTTCTTCTTAACTTCCACCAGAAGTTCCTTCCCACTCATGATAAGTATAGTATTTCTTGGCTCTGACTTTACTTCTTTATCTTTAATTGGAAGTAACATATGCATTCTCCCATTCTTCTCCAAAGTATACGTATTCATTTTCCCATCATGAACTACGTTCCTGTCATATTGCCATGGTCTGCCTAGCAATACATGACATACATCCCTAGGAATAACATCACAGAGAATTTTATCATTGTATCCTCCTATATTGATGTCAACTAAGCATTGTTTGGTGACATTTACCTGATGTCCCTTTTGTAGCCATGAGACTTTATATGGGCTTGGATGATCAGTCATCTCCAACTCCAGTTTCTCCACCATATTGGTTGAAACAAGATTGTCTGTGCTACCGCTATCCATGATAACCTTGCACACCCTGTCTTTGGTTTTGCATGCAGTTCTGAACAATCTGTTTCTCTGAGTTGTGTCCTCCACCTACTTCTCGGGTGTTAAGAGAACTTTATGCATCATCATCAACCTTCCATCTTCTGTGTCTTCTGCCTCAGCATTTCGCCTCTGTGCTTCAACGATGTGAGCTTCTCCTCTGTCCTTTTTCCTATCTGGACAGTCAACTTCTTTATGTCCATCTTTTCCACACGTGAATCATGTAATGACTCCACCTCTACCTCTTCCTCTACCTCTGGTACAAGGAAAGGTGTTATTATCAGCATATCCACCACTCTGTTATGTCTGCTGCTTTCGCTGTTCAGCGTGCTGGCCTCTCTGTGAACTTCCACCTCTTTCTGTTCTTGTCTAAGGCTTCCTCCAGTCATCCTTAGATTTCTGGAACCTGTCTTGAACAACTAACTTATCTTTTGGTTGGCTCCTTCCTCGGCCTCACTGTGCTATCTTACGGCTTATCTTTTCTTCGGCTTTCAACGCCATCTGATACACATCCTCCACTGTTCTGATGGTTGTCATACTCATCTCATCCTGGATATCGTATCTTAAGCCATTCATATACCTGGCAACTTTTTCATCATTGCTCTCCCGATGACCTGCTCTGATATTGAGCTTGTAAAATTCTTTAGTATACTCCTTTACTGTCATCAAATTCTGTCTCAGGTTTTGCATCCTCCTGAACAGTGTGATTTGATAATCCCTTGGGATGAATTTTTCCTTCATCTTCACAATCATTCGATCCCAGCTTTTGATCTTTTGCTTTCCTTTGGAACGTCTATCTGCTTGAAGCTCGTCCCACCATAATTCTACATGTCCCTTCAATTTTGTGACAGCATGCCTAACCTTTTTATCCTCTTCAATATCCTCATAATTGAAGTAGGTATCAAGAGCCCTGATCCAATCTAAAAGCTCTTCTGCATCCAAAATTCCTTCGTAAGTTGGAATGTCCATTTTTGTCTTTGAACTCATCCCAGCGATAGCTTTAATTAATCGCTCATTGGCTGCATCTTCAGCTGCAACTTCTCCTTGTGGTTCAGCTTCAACTTTGCCTTCAAAGTTGCTCAGATCTCCAGCACTGGTTGTGCATCTCTGCGCTGCTTCCATATCTTCTAATCTCACTCGGAGATCACGTATCTGCCTTTCCATTTCCGGATTCTGTACTTGTCTTTCCCTTCTCGATGGCATAGTGAAATTTTCCCTTCTTCCCTACTATAGAAAATAGAGAACAACCTCGCTCTTCTTGCCTAAAATATACAGACACGATATCCACTCTGATACCACTCTTACGCAAACGGCCACCCCGGGCACATCCGCTTCCACTAGGACCTTTTCTTTCCTCGGCCCGAAGAGCTTAACCGCTCTTCAAATCCCTTATCGAGACTTTCTGCACCCACAGGATGCTTCTTCGGTGACCTCCCCTTTTGTCTTATCGGGAAATCGGATTTTGCATGATCGTGAGTATGGAACTCACGAAATCAAGTCTTATAAATCCTCGAACCCCTATGGCTATTCACCCAAGTGTTCACTGCTTTGATCGGGAATTCTCCCGTCGGTAAATCGGTACTTGCGAGGTAGCGAGTCACTCACCTCATGGTTCCCCGATTCCCGATCTGCGATGGCACTTCTCTCCGCTAACTCCTTTCTTATATCACCTGTCGGTCCACACGACCACGGTCCTTCCTCCTATCAAAGTTTTAGACTTCACGAAACTGAACGTAGACCTTACATCCTCAGGATCCCCGATCCTCCGATCTCCGACGCCACCTGTCCTCTGTTCTGACGCCTGGACCCCATGCTCATGTAGTGATCGGGAAATCGCGTATCAGGAATTTGCGATTCCTGTTGCACAAATTCACTGCCCTTTCCAAATGTCGATCCCTGAAATGCGATGACACCTGTCCTCCACTCAGCTGCTTTGACTGTGGGACTGTCGCGTTTCGGGATTTTGCAACTTCTCCGGTCATGAGTTTCTCGACACCGAGAATCCTGAATTACCGAACTCTGATGTATGTGTGGTCTCTATCCTCCACGCCACCACTTCATGTCCCACTCTATCGGGTATCGCGAAATCGTGGTTTCCACCTGCACAAGTTCCTTGTCACGGGGAAACCCGAAATAACGAACTCCGACTCTTCTAGATCCTTGGACACGCATCCCGCAGATCAACGACTCTGATCGTGTCGAGAAATCACCAATCACGATTTCTTCCAGTGAGAGTTTTATGCCACTGGAAACCCCGATATCCGGAACTTCGAATCTTCGGGATCTCCCTCTGCTCCTCTGGGCTTAAACCCTATGCAACTCTCATGAGATCTAACGGTCGATGAGACTTCATGGCTTTCGTCTGCGAATCCTAACCGTCGATTCCTCCTCCTCGAAGATTTCTTGAAATGGCTAAGTTGTTCCTCTCCAGACTTGCTCTCCAAGCCTGCGCCTGAAAACCTTGCTTGACTGTTCTTCGATCAACCCTCCTGTGATCTCTTTCAATGATACCACGAGGGTGCTATATGTCCTGAGCTTTCTTCCACTTTGACTCCTTCAGATGGATTCGTGCGCACTCCTCACACTCGACATTCAACAACTTCTCAAGTGTTGAATCCTTTCGACTCTGCGCACTTTCTGCAGCAGCAGTCTTCAATCTCCTTTGCTCAGATTAACAAATGAGAATTATTCTTCCGCCTACACCTTCCTTGCACGGATTCAACAACCCAATCAACTTCTGGGCGAATGAGGACAAGAGTTAACTACTGAGCCTTCATCAACGCACTCCTTGCGGATGAATTCGACTGCACTCTTTGCAGGAATCTCCCGGCTCAGATAGAGAAACAATTGAAACTCATTCCCTCTTTTCTTCTGACTTCAGTTTGAATCATGAAATCACATGCACAACATATACAAAGCAAATGCATAACAGAAAGCAAACATTCATGAGCATATCAACAACATACAGAGAAAAAAACACAACCCATGAGTTTGAATCAAAGTTCCTTCTATTAATTCAAATGCCTGTACATGGTTGGTTCTCTTACAATGTTCTCTGCTTGCTCTGCTCTCTCCTGAATGTTGGCTAGTGTTACAAAGATACAATGAGGGTGTCTATATCCGTTTTCCCTCCTTCCATCTATAACTGTCTAATCTAGAAATAAATCCTACCTACCTGCATTAACTAGATTAAATGCCTCCTATCTACTTCAGACAAGAGCGTATGGATCGAAGTCTGATACAATATACAAAAGGTGCTTCTTCATAAAGGATTCATTAAAGACTTGGCGCTTCATTTTCAAAAGTTTTTCAAAGTAATATGTCATGTGTTAAAAAACACATGCGCTGCCGCCATGTTCACTTTGGTAATTACGATGCTCCTGCATCATTTTGAAAGGCAAAGGGTTTAAAGGATCAAGGTAAGTTTTCCCTTTCATAGAATACCGCCAAGAAAGTTAGTAAAAAAGAAGGTATTCCACAGAATAGGCACTTGTTTGCGAGACAAGACAATAATAAAACTAAAACGTGCAACAACAGTTAGTACTTCATAAATCAATGACTATCAACATTAATGAGCATAAATGGCAGTAATTATTGATGAAGTCAATGATTGCAAAAATGACTATGGCTTGTAATATTAATTCTCAATAATACTGGGAATGATATAGCATCCAATGTATAAAATCAATCCTTGAATTAACACAATGCATTAAATATCATTTAGGTGCTCACATACAAAGGTTGTTGCGTCACTATACTTGCTAGAGGGTGACGTTAGCTTTCTTCTAGGTTAGTTTGGTAGGCAATGAGGTGGACGTTTTGCAAAATAGATCAATGAAATTTATCTACACATCAATGTCTATCATTAGATGACCTAGCTGCAACTTTTTATACCAGCCAAAGGTTCAAACTAGGCATGATGTCATCATCAAATTAGGGTTAGTGAGACGTTAGGGTTAGTTAGGGTTTCAAATTTAAGAGGTTTGAGAGCGTTGTTTTAGCACAAAAATCTCAACGTTGGATAATTAGACTAGTGCCTTAGGGTATAATGGAGTCAAGGAGCAAGTGCTAGGTCTCGGGAGAATCTAAATTCAAGGACTAGAGAGTTAGGCTTTCTAGTGCTGCAATGGTAGGGCCACAAAGTCAAAACCCTAAGGGGAGGAGGCTCATTCTAGTGTTTCTTAAGAAAGGCTTCATGCTCCTCCCTCTTTCCTTAAAAATCCTTGGCAAAAATAGCTAGCTTCAAAACATAAATCTAGGGATGAAAAGTGTTGCAAAGACAAGGCCTTTCAAACCCTAAAGGTCAAAACCCTAGGTGTAAACTCAATTAGGCCTAGGACATCTTCCTTCTTCAATTTTTGTTTCAAAACTAACTCAGGAAAAGGGGAATTAGTGTAGCAACGGCTAGGCTATATTCTTCTTAATCAATGGCTAAACAAGTCTTCTATCATGGTGACATGAAGTAAGGACCTACTTGTGTGCTTGCTACCTAAGGTTTCAATGATTAAGCAAAATAATAACAATGTAACCATAAATGTAAGAGATTTAACCTACAACCATTCAATTAAGAAGTTTTGCATGAGAAATACACTTACAAATCAATGAAGAGCTTATCAAACCCTATTTATAAACCTTCCAATGATAGAAAACACCATAAAAATGCCAAGAATGATTCTCCACAAGTGTAGCGCCTCAACTCCAAGAGCAAATACCAAGACAAAAGACTAAAAATGATCCTCTCACAAGAGATTGAGTTGTGTTATTCCTTAAAATGAGGTCCAACGTCCTCTATTTATACCAATCTTATGACCTTTAATTACAAAAATAGGTAATTAAAACAGCCGACAAGGCTGACTAACAATATTACACTATTTTACACATTAAATGCTAAAATTGTCAAAACATGAGCTCAAAAGGAGACGTCAGGCCCCTCTGAGGGATACGTTGGCCCTTTTTGGGCAAGCTCAACATCCAGAAAGCAGAACGTTGGCCCCTCTTGGGCTCCTGCAAGTTTCCACATGTGCCAAATGATCCCAACACACTGCCACATGCTCCAGAAAATGTCCAGCTACCTCAAGTGACGCCCTGTCCATCGAAAGCCATCGTCCCATATGGAGTGGGTGATCCCCCCTAGGCCAAGCTCTGCTATGGTGTCCTAGTGGAACGTCCTTCTGTCTTCTTCGTGTAAGGGCTCATCACAACGTTTTCCTGCCTCTGCCATCCCAACAACCATCTGATGGGCTCTTCAGCCCCATGGAGGTCCGAACTAATCATATCCCCATGTGTACTGGTCCACTGGTACCTGTCCGTCGGGTATGGTCCTACACATCAAAGACTACGCCCTCCATGGGATAATTAGTCCTAGGGATGATAGCAATGTCAATCATATTTCATCATTAAATTAATCAAATACATGCATGAAATCCCTAGCATATCATCTGAGAGCTCAAAGACATTACACAGATATACTATACAAAGCTGAAGAAGACCATCAGAACAACCTATTGGGATAATACCCACAAGAGATGGAAAGTTTCCTCAGAAGATCATTCAAGCCATGTTTTATGAGGTGATGTGGTCTAGGGACGTCCAGTCACAGTAAGACCAAGGGAAGGTGTTGTTTGTGGGTGCCTTTGTAGGAGGCGAGTTGTACCTGTCATGGATGCATTTTTTCCCAGCCCTTTATTGCCTTTATTTTTTTTAATTTATTTTCTTTCTTTTTTACTTCAAGGTCTGAATAGAGGACACTGCCTTGGTGTGGTGACCAGAGCTGACAGTGTTACTCACTGGGATCTTCACAGAGATGATAAGGCTAGCTCGTGATGAGACCCCCTTTCCCTTGGCCATGCAACCAAAGGTCACTGCCCTGGCGTGGTGACTAGATAATGGCAATGTCATACTGTTGGATACCTATGAACATAATGGGCCGGCTCGTGATGAGACCTCCCATCCTCTTGGTTAGGTCTTGTTTTTCTTTCATTACTTTTCTTAGGGTCCCTTTAGTTTCTTAGCGAGAGGCCTTTTACTGCCTTCTCGGGGATCCCCTAGGCAAAGCATCTCTAGGTTTCATTTCTTATGGATTTTATCTTTTACCAGCTGCTTTTACCCCCTAGGCCTTTAGCCCCTTCTTCCCACAAGAAAAAGTGTAACCCTCAAAGGTCATCCTAATGGCTGGACTAGGGGAATGGGATGGATGTGCGGGAGATAAGATGAAAAATGATAGAATGGTGGGAGCAGACGATGGCTCTGCAAATCCCCTTTGGTGGCTAAGCAAGACCCATGAATACAAGCTTGCTAAATCACCCCATCAATCACCCCAACAATGGTCAAGTGGATTAGTGTAAGATACAAATAGTCATCAGAAATGAAAGGAACCTAATGCATATATAAGAAGGTTATAACGATCAAACATGACACATACCATGATACCTTGGACCAATTACCTCATGGAGAAAGAGTCCTCTCCGATGCAAGTCCAAGCCAATGGTGATGGAAGTTGTTGCTGCTGACAAGTCTGGAAAAGAAGAAGAAGGATGGGCCCTCCAGGGCCATGCTCAGGTCGATCCTGCTCTTGTCACTTCATGTCTAGGACCCGTGGGCCTTGAGATATGATGTCCTAGTTATCCCTAGATATCAGGGATAACATCTGGCTCCAACTCGGGGACATGTGCTAACCGTAGAGCGCATGAGAACCTCAGCAATCTCTGTCATAAACCTGTAGACCTGCTCACACTTGACAAGAAAGCATCAGCAACAAAGGTGGGGTGGTATTTCCACCCTGCAAAATATAGCATGTGTACATATGAAGTAATCATAAATTTAAATAGAAAGTAAAACACTTACCCGCACTTACCTGTTGGTTTCATGTTGGTGTAGTCAACCAACTAGTGAAGCCAAGCTAACAACGTTCCTTGATACCTGCCTTTGTGCTTCATCATAAACCAAAATAGTGACAAATCAAGCACAAAAATGTCATGAGTTAGAATACACATCATATCATTGGGAAGGTATGAATCTAACTCATGGAGGCAGGTGGGAGGGAGAAAATCTTGCCAAGTCCATCTCTAAAAGAGTACTCAATCCTATCCAAGAAAGGGTCATTAAAGACACAAGGTTTAGAAAACCGACTTAAAGGGCCATTAAACTGGTTACCTAGGACATCCTCATGCTCTAAAGTCAAGGAAGGTATTGACAAATATTCAGCAGACGACTGGAAAACTATCAAGGGAAAGTTGAAAAATTGATTAGAACTAACACTACGAAACCAACCCTAGGAGTCTAGGGTTTGCCCAGGAGGAAACTCAAGATAAAAAAGATACTTCCCAACTACACCTTCAATGGAAAATCATGGAAAAGTAATAGGTGGTTGGGGTGAAAATTCATGAGAACCCTTCTTTAGGCAAACAAAGTCCCCACTTGTATTAAAATCTAAGCACAGCGGTGGTTGGCAATCATCTTCACGAAAAGAGTCCAAATGCTCAGAAGGGTACTCATAAAAAAACTCAAGGTAAGACTGAAAATCATAAGAGGAATGAGATACTAGGTCATCCTTGGTTTTTTGAAAGGTACAAGTAAAAACCTCATCTCCTTGTTTCCATTGGTTGGAAGTAATCTGTTGTGACAATTGCAAGGGAAACAACTGGAAATAACTCTCAGTGTCATAGATAGGATCCAGGTCATAACCAACTATATCCCAACTACGTCTCCCAACATGTATGAAATCATCAATGCTATCAACAGTGTCACTATCTGTTTCATATCATGTAGGGTTTGAAGCATTTGAAAATTTATCCTCCTCCTCTTTTTCATCACAAGGTAAAGCATCATCAAAAACTAGGATAGGAGGATAAATTACTATTTCTTGTTGCACAGAAACTTTGAGGAGCTCGATGTTTTCAGCATGTGTCACTGTTTCATACTCATGGGCTGCTTCTTTATCTTCGATTGTACAGCAAGGGTCATCAACTTCATTCAAAGCTTTCTTTTCTCCTTCATTTTCTGAATCACAGAACAAGGTGTCATCAGCATCTTGAAATGGAACACAACTAACCTCTTCTTTTTTTTGTTGTGCATGAGGAAAGGGATCTTGGATTGCTTCATCAGAGGGAGGCACACACATTGATACTTCATCATTTTGCTTAGATTTTGTTTCTTCAATCATCTCATGTTGAATGATGGTCTGCTTCCCTTCTTCTTGGAAATCATCAATAAAGTTTTCATGGGGGTACAAACTTTCCATAGTAAGAGTACCCATAGTGAAGAGGTCCTTCATCCATGATGAGAAGATGTTATGTTCAATTCCTTTAGTCATGCCATAAGCTTCAGTGAGCATCTTTGGGGCCCTTTTACTGAGGGGCAAACCTAAGTGAGACAATATCGCATGGGTATAGAGATGGACTACATAATCTTCTCCAGGACGATGGCTTGCAAGAATCTGGTGTAGAGTGCCCTCAAACCTGCTCTGAAAGTCAAATAGGGTTTCATTCTCAGTTTGCTTTATATGCTAAAATTTTTTTAGAAGTACTGAGATCTCTTCTGACTGAATGCCCCATTCTTCAAGAAAAACTTCTTCCAACTGGTCCATAGAGGTGATGCTGGCATTAGGAAGGTTATCATACCATTTCTTAGCATTTCCATGAAGAGTTTTTGAAAAAAGTTTCATCACTACATCTTCAGCAGCATCATCGACGAGGTGGAATATAAAGTAAGAGTAAAATTCACTCATATGAAAGTCATCTCTTTCCTTATTTCCACCAGTGAATATAGGGAGGCATCTCTTGGAGATAGGGGGCATTTGTCTTGGGTATCCTGGGATTTTGCTCATGTCTAAAGGTTTATAGTTCCCGGGATCCCATTGTGAAGTCATTTCTAGCTTCATCATTAGTGGAGTCGACAGATAGTTTTCTTGAAACTACCAAAGAATAGGGGGGAAAAGTTGTAGTGGAGTCGCTAGGTAAGCTTGTAAGAAAAGGTTTCTGAGGCAAGGCTTACCAAAGGTTTGTCATTGAGGAATATTGACTCAGTGTTCCCCGGCAACGGTGCCAAAATGTTATCGCTCAGTTTGTAGTATAGGTCAAGTAGTTTGAAGGCAAGAGTCAAACTGGCGTAACATGAGCTTCCCCACTCACTGTCACCTCGATGGGGGGCTCTTTCTTTTTAGGGTGGCTAATCCCAAGGGAGACATCCCTAGCAATATGGGGTTTTGAAAGGCAAAGGGTTTAAAGGATCAAGGTAAGTTTTCCCTTTCACAGATTACTGCCAAGAAAGATAGTCAAAAAGAAGGTATTCCACAGAATAGGCACCTGTTTGCGAGACAAGACAATAATAAAACTAAAACATGCAACAATGGTTAGTACTTCATAAATCAATGGCTATCTGCATTAATGAGCATAAATGGCAGTAATTATTGACGAAGTCAATGATTGCAAAAATGACTATGGCTTGTAATATTACTTCTCAATAATATTGGGAATGATATAGCATCCAATGTATAAAATTAATCCTTGAATTAACACAACGCATTAAATATCATTTAGGTGCTCACATATAAAGGTTTTTGCGTCACTATACTTGCTAGAGGGTGACGTCAGCTTTCTTCTAGGTTAGTTTGGTAGGCAATGAGGTGGACGTTTTGTAAAATAGATCAATGAAATTTATCTACACATCAATGTCTATCATTAGATGACCTAGCCGCAACTTTTTATACCAGCCAAAGGTTCAAACTAAGCATGACGTCATCACCAAATTAGGGTTAGTGAGACGTTAGGATTAGTTAAGGTTTCAAATTTAAGAGGTTTGAGAGTGTTGTTTTAGCACAAAAATCTCAACGTTGGATAATTAGAATAGTGCCTTAGGGTATAATGGAGTCAAGGAGCAAGTGCTAGGTCTCAAGAGAATCTAAATTTAAGGACTAGAGAGTTAGGCTTTCTAGTGATGCAATGGCAGGGCCACAAAGTCAAAACCCTAAGGGGAGGACGCTCATTCCAGTGTTGCTTAAGCAAGGCCTCATGCTCCTTCCTCTTTCCTTAAAAATCCTTGGCAAAAACGGCTAGCTTAAAAACATAAATATAGGGATGAAAAGTATTGCAAAGACAAGGCCTTTCAAACCCTAAAGGTCAAAACCCTATGTGTAAACTCAATTAGGCCTAGGACGTCTTCCTTCTTCAATATTTGTTTCAAAACTAACTCAAAATAAGGGGAATTAGTGTAGCAACAGCTAGGCTATATTCTCCTTAATCAATGGCTAAACAAGTCTTCTATCATGGGGACATGAAGCAAGGACCTACTTGTGTGCTTGCTACCTAGGGTTTCAATGATTAAGAAAAATAATAACAATGTAACCATAAATGTAAGAGATTTAACCTACAACCATTCAATTAAGAAGTTT
>SNQJ01S0082800.1:8261-28158 GCA_010110895.2 Picea sitchensis
AATAAGGAAAGTGGGGCCAAGTGACCTAGAAGATGTTTTTAAGGAAGCTACTTGGAGAGTATAAATAAGAGGCAAGGCTCTCTCATTTTAATCACACTTGAGCATATTGAATATCTATAGGTGTCTAAGGTAACCAAGGATATATAAGCCAAAATTCTGAGGGAGGGTGAAGAAAAGAAGGCCGAAATGCAAGGAAGGATAAATTATTTTGATGGTGCTTTCTAAGGTATGTTATTTACATGTCATCTCACCATTTTTGCTATAACGTTTGTTCTATAATGCTTCAGACCGCGAAATTGATATGCCATTGAGAAAACATATCCAAGTATCTATGTTAAACAATTGATCTTGTGGTTCATTTTATTTTGGAGTTACACTCCATGGAAAATAGCGTTTGTGGCTTGTCCTGAAACTAGTCAAAAATAGGTGTTTCAGGTAAAAACGTCATAACTTGTTCATAACAGATCCAAATTCAGTGAAAAAAAATGTGTTGGTTAGGGTACATTATATAGTATTATTTGTAACCATTTAATATCAATTAAACAAATATTCCATGTGAGGCATTCTCTACAAGGCCGCTCTCTAGAATAAGCCAAAATTCAACAAGATGTGCCATTTTTTTCTATAACTCCTTTTTTGAGAGGTTCCAAGCAGTGAAACCTGGAGGAATTACACAAAACACACTGAAGAACATTGTGTATCAGTTTCATATCTTTATACATTACAGGTACAAATTTATTGTTACTTCAAGTTCGGGTTGTTGACTAATCCAAAACTAGGCATGTGAGACTAAAGAAAAAATTGATGAAAATGCTAGTCTCTTGTTTTTGAAGTTAAGGAAGGTTTGAAGGAGTGTAATCATATACACCAGGTCTATTACAGAGCTACAAATCAGATTTGGATGATGAAATTTATGAGAAATTTTGGTTGCGGTACATGTTGAGTACATGGTTGAGACAATTAGTTGATGAGTTGGCACATACATGAGGTGTATAGTTGATGATGTTGGTACATATTGATGAGTCATAGTTGATGAGTAGTTGGCACGTGATTGGTACATACTTGGTACATGGTTGGATGCACTTGTTTATGGTACAGGCTGATTACAAGTTATTTGGTATAGTTTGGTGCATGGTTGATGCACTTGTTTATGGTACAGGTTGCTTACAGGTTGAGGTATAGGTTGAGGTATAGGTTGATGCATGGTTGATACATGGTTCAGATTTATTGGTACAAGTTTAAAACGGTATATCTCACAGTGACAGGTTGATAGTGGTTCCATCATTCTACTTCTACTTCAGAGTGACATGACGGGGCAAGGACAGGTGGTTGTAGCCTACTTCTGGTTGTAGCCAGTAGGTTGTAGGTTTTTCAGGAAAAGAGCCCATGTAGAGGATGACATGGGTGGATCACATAATCCTTCGAGTTTCTTAACATATGAGAAAACTAATAAATAAATATCCTAAAATATAAGAGTCCATGGCAAGGCTATTCCTAGTACAATACCCTTTCGTGTGAATGGAGGATAAACTCAAGAAACAAAAAAGGAAAGAAATGTGATGAGGAGTGGGATTGAAGGCTCATGTACCTGGAAAAATCCATCCTTTTCACATGCACATCGAATTTTTTCCATTACCGTTGTTTTGTTAGGGCCATCAGGTCCTGCAGATCCACTGCTGGAATGCTCTTAGAGTAAGAGACCTTAGACAATCGGGGGCGCTCATTTTGGGGGGTGTTCATTTTGAGGAAAAATATATATATCTTGCACTTAAAGATGGTTTTTTCCATTGTACAGTAGGGTTTCAACAAGATCATCCTTAGACCGAAGCGGGTGTTCAAGTTTCTTCCCTGCTTCAAAAAAGATTTTGTGTGAGGTTCGTTTTCATCCATGCCAACATGTTTTCTCCCAAAACCCTAAGGTTTTAGGTTGCGTCGGTGGTATAGGGTTCGATTCCAACTACCAGAAACTGTACCCATACTTTTATTTTATTTTCATTGAAATCTCATCCAAGTCCTTGGAGTTCATGACCGCCTGTTCAAGTATCAGTGGATAATGCTTTAACCATGGTTCAGTTAAACCAATGAGTGCTCCTATAGTGAAGAATAAAATGTGTTGATTCCTGCGTGATTACCATCTCTGAAATTCTTCCTAATTTCATCGCATTTTCCACCGATTATTCTTTGCAGGTTTTCTTGTATGATCCCTAGACTTTCTTCAAGCGCATAACCTTGATTGACCTTCTTCAGTCGAATCTCTCTCCTAACCCTGATGAATGAAGGGAGTATCTCGCTTTTCATGCCAACAAGATCTTAAATAAAACCTATAGCACCACACGGGGCCTCACGCCATAAAACATTTTATTTATCTGGGTTCATATCATACACTTAATATGCAATAAATAAATAAACTCTCCTCTCTTAATGCAGTAAAGAAATAAACTCTCCTCTCATGTTGATTAATCTGATATAACACACCATACTCCAACAAGTTGTAGCCTTCTGTACATTATGTCCTCCAAATATTCACAAATGGCTGCATACTTCCATGGGTCACATAGAGCTCGACATCTAAATGACTTTGAAATGGCCAAGATCTATCCCAGGGCCACATCTGAATTCCCAAGCACAACCTCAAATTCCTTTATCTTCAACCACTTCCCCTTATGGTTGAAATATAAGTGGAATATGCATGGAGGTGCATCAGATCATAGAAACTAATTACGTTTTTACCCTAATTTTTTTGATTTAAAATATGGAGAGAAACTATTTACGTTTTTACCCTAAGTTTTGATTTAAAATATGGAGAATGTTTTAAAATCTACCAATAAAATCTACCAATGACTTTTTATCAACCAATAAACGAATTATTCTTCTTATTTAGCCTCATAAAGAGGTGAAATGAAGCTGACTTTGGATATAAATTTCAAAGAATTGCCAGGAATATATGTTCAATGAAGTAATGCTATCTCTCTTGACTTAGCATTAGTTATTAAACATTTTATGTTAAAGGAAATTTTTGTTAAGACGTTGCTTAATACATTAATATGTAAAGGTTTGCACTTGTTTCACTTTGTGACTATATGGCTTCTAAGAAATGGACACACATACCTCCGTTACCTACCTACTTTGTGGAAAGGCGGTCCCTGTACACTGGTGAATTGTATCATGCTTGAATCCACTCGTTCACGAACTTGTGTAATTCAGTGAGGTTGGTTTTCGTACTTCATCAATCATAGTAGATGCATCGTTCTCCCTTTTCCCTCACTACAAGCCTTCTCTCGACTTGAACAAGAAAACTAGTCTGCATTCAGATGTCGTTACGAGAGCACTGATGTTTATTTTCCTGATTCATGCTGCAAAATAAAGGGCCAATGATTGAAACTGATTGGACATATTTGAAGAAAGGGCCAAATGCTTCGCTTCGTTCCAGTTAATCAAGGGATAGTATCTTTTAATGTGACAAGAAATGTCGTAGACTCGCTTGGATTGGCCAACAACTTCTTTACGGTAGCTCCATCTAAACCCATCCACTGCATTCACCATGTTCGTGGAATCAATGTGCATGTCACTATTATTATCTTGTCTGTTTGGTGATGGGACTTGAAATTGTATCTTCGACATTATTCTTTCCTACTTCATTCCTCCGGTTGATTGCACTATGGATTTAGTATGGGGGACTCTATGTTCTGTCTCTAGGGAGTGACCCATAATGTTAAATCCAAATTCAAATTCAGATTGTTGTCTCCATAGCTTCCAGTTTTATAAGAAGAAGATACCTCAGTTGGCCAAAAAGAGCCTCCATAGAATTTTTTAGTGTATGAATTAGTACCCTTACAGGCTTCCACCATCTCTTTCTTATGCTCTTTCAAGGACAATCCCTTTGTTCTGCCACCATCCGTCTATTATGCTCTTTCGAGAACAAGCACCATAATAAGAAGAATCACATCAATTTGCATGAGCAAGGCATTCCTCCTTCGCTTCGTCAAACCTCGCTTGTGAAGTTGTTTTGCGAGATTTTATACACTGTTAAGTTAGTTGTTCTCAGGCTCTGAATCTAGAATTTATATGATTTGAATCCGAGCTTGACTGGTTTTTGTTAATATTTTCAGAGCATTTGAATATTGAATTTTTAAATGTATGGCTCGTGATATGTTACCTATTGGAAAAGCGTCATTTATATTAACATTTTAATCATATTCATAGCATCTGATATACTGAGAAGTGCATTAATTTAGTTTAGTTTATGCAGTAATGCAGAAATAACTGATTTTTCGGCCTAGTGATTTATATCTAAGCTTCTATTCCATTATGTAGGAATTCGATCAATAAAACTATGACTAGCATGTGTTTTTTGAGATATTAGAAGTATCTCAGGTATTATTTTGTCTTGACAATAAGTCAATAGGTTCATAAAATCTGGCCATCCCTTTTGACTCATCAATCATCAATCCTAAGGAGAGAAATGCCTTTTCCACTATATCCTTGGCATTTGAAATGCCTGACTGAAATTTAGTTGAATAGCATAATCCAAAAGAGGATATTGTTAGAGATAATGCCCACATTAATGTTGTGTGCTAAGTTTGGGGATTGGCTTGAGGTTTTGTAGGAGACTGTTGAGATATTCTCTCAACCTAAATCTCCAAGATTAGAATTAGTTGGATCTCACTAGAACTATATATACATGTAATGTATTTGTGTGAAAAAACAATACAAACTATTTTTTGTGTGAATCTTGTGTAATGGATTCTCTCTATTTCTCTAAATTGGTATCAAAGCCTTGACTGGATTAACTTCCTCACGGGAGAGCCAGAAATATGTGAGAGATGATTCCACTATAGCAATAGGATTAGAATGTGAGTAGAGGGTTTCCGGTGTGAGTGCATTTTTGTGTGTATGATTGAGAGTAGAATTAGATTAGTTCTTTGTGAGGATTAATTTTTTTTGTGTGTACACACTGATGTAGAATAAAATCATTTCCCATTGTCACTGGTGCAAGCTACGAGTCAACATACATCGGTGTTCGCATAGTGATTGCAGAAAGTGTTTACTTTTGTGGAACCATTTGTAGATTCGTTTCACTGCAAATATTGAATCACCCCATATGTGCAAATTGAGAACATTAGATCCCTGAAGGGAACCAATTGGTTGTTTGTAGCTTGAATGAAAATATTCCAAGGGCTCACTACTCTGCACAAGTTCCATCATTATACAAAAGGCGAATTTTTTTGAAGAAGATGGATCGAGGAAGCATTCCCCTGCTTTGTAATTTCTAGATCTGTTGCATCAGTTAAAAGATTTCTTAAAGCCAATGAATGATGACATCATTGCCATATCAAATTGGAGATACTTTGATATATGTCATTGTTTACAGGTCTGATTTGCTAGGGATAAGATCACATTTATGTGTGTGATTGAAAAGGAGGGGGCCGTGAATCAAAGATTGAGAGGTGTCCTTTTCTTGAAGTCTATAATTGTTGTCAGAACAATGCATAGCGTGTGGAGTAAGAAGAGCGTGGACAACGTGTATAGGAGTGGTAATCCAGCTGCTTCGAGAGGAGAATCAAGCCATGGACATCAAATAAATATTATACAACAGATTTGTAAGGCATTTAGTGTGGTATAGCCAATTGTATTTCTAAATGTTTTATTTTTGTAAAATTATGAAGAACCAATTAATTGAATATAATAACATAATGTAAATCAATTGTTCTTGAGGTACTTTGGTTCCATGTAAGAACATGGTTACTGGTTTGGTCATGTTTACAGTCTGTCATACACTGATGGATCTTGTTTTCCTTCGATCCTTCAAGATCAACTGTTACAGGTTATTTTATGTATGTAATATTGTGTTTGTGGAGAAGCTCAAGTTGTGAAACTGATTTTTGAAGACATTCAATATCTGGATCATTCTCCTAGATACTGCGGATAGCCGAAAGTGGAATATTCACAGATGGAAGTGTATCCATAGGATGGTTCAGTATCAAGTCTGTCCTTCGGAAAGTCGAGAGGCGTCGGTTGTACAAAGAACATCAAAGATGGTCGGAAGCAGTTTTATCTGTGCTGCATGAAGTGCTAGCTCAAAGATGATGGGAGAGAAAGAGCATGTCTATGAAGTTCAAAGATGGGTGTAAGTGCGCATGAGGACCAATCAGACAAAGACATATGGAAAATTTTGTAATCATGATTTCAGTATTGTAATTTTTTTGAATGTAAGCATTAAAGGGGGGTGTTAGAGATAATGCTCACATTAATGCAGTGTGCTAAGTTTGGGGATTGGCTTGAGGTTTTGTAGGAGACTTTTGAGATATTCTCTCACCCTAAATCTGTAAGATTAGAATTAGTTGGATTTCACTCCAACTATATATACATGTAATGTATTTGAAACTATTTTTTGTGTGAATCCTGTGCAATGGATGCTCTCCATTTCTCTAAATGATATAGCTATTTTTTTTTCAGTGTTTGCCATGTTTGTTAGATAAAATAGCATGTGTTTGATCTCTAATTTTAAATGCCATGATCCTGAAAACTATTATCATTGTAATTAACATATTTCCTCTAAATGTTATATTCGCTTTAACATGTTGTCACTAAGCAGGAATTTTCTTTCCGCGATAAACTAAAATATAATTCTATTGTTTTAGTTGAGTAAACACCTGGACCAGAATTTTTCAGGTTGCATTGTGTGGAGCATTTGATGAAGAATGGAAACCGACTTATTTTCCTGGTATTTGAGTATTTGGACACAGATCTGAACAAATTCATAGACACTCATCGACAAATTGCCAATGCTGCTACTCTACCACCGAAAACTATTCAGGTGTTTTTTCACTTAGTCTGTGTGTGCTTTCATTCTTAATATTGCATTGTATTGGCAGGTTTTCAAAGGAAGGGATCTGATTTCTGCATGCGGTTTTCGGTGTGCAGAGTTTCATGTATCAACTACGCCAAGGATTATCTTATTTTCACAACCATGGAGTTATGCACAGGTGATGTTTGATGATATGTTCAAATTATAGTTTCAACTTCCCTTTTGGGTTCATTTACACTATCTTATAACATAACACATCGTTAGGAACCATATGATGTCAATTTAAGCATATAAAGCTATCATGTTCTCTGAGTTTAAATTACTAAGACAGTTAAAGATTGATTCGGTCATTTGAAAATTGATGTATTCAGTTGGTTTAGGAATTTAATTCGGTCCCCAATAGAACTTATCGCTAAGATTATCCAACTTTATTTGGTCTTGGTGATCCTTTGTAGGAATACACGTATTATCTGTTTCTACTCCCACCTGTATGAACATAAAGGTGAAAGGGACTAACGTCTCTGCGTATGGTTCAATTTTTTCTTTGTTTCCCGACGGATCCGACAACAATTTCCAATGTAACAGGCCACAGACAGTTGTGTTGAAGTAATTTTTTAGTTTTGCTGGGTGCTTTTTTAATAAATTTTATCTTAGTAAGAAACTGTGTAATTATAAATTTTGGATTTTGGATTAAAAAAACAAACTAACTAAGATATTTAAACCTGGCATTCCAAGATATATATGGAAATTTGATAAAATAGCATTGCGATATGAAAATATCCCCTTTTAATAGATTAAAGTCTAGTTAGTTTTTACAATAGTATAAGTTTACAGTAACTGTTCAATCTGGGTTAGGATTAGGCTGTGACATTCAATCTACCGTTGCAGGCACTTGTTTTTAGTTTTTTTTTTAACAGTCTTCTATGAAACACAGCGACAACCTTGAGTAGNCATGCGGTTTTCGGTGTGCAGAGTTTCATGTATCAACTACGCCAAGGATTATCTTATTTTCACAACCATGGAGTTATGCACAGGTGATGTTTGATGATATGTTCAAATTATAGTTTCAACTTCCCTTTTGGGTTCATTTACACTATCTTATAACATAACACATCGTTAGGAACCATATGATGTCAATTTAAGCATATAAAGCTATCATGTTCTCTGAGTTTAAATTACTAAGACAGTTAAAGATTGATTCGGTCATTTGAAAATTGATGTATTCAGTTGGTTTAGGAATTTAATTCGGTCCCCAATAGAACTTATCGCTAAGATTATCCAACTTTATTTGGTCTTGGTGATCCTTTGTAGGAATACACGTATTATCTGTTTCTACTCCCACCTGTATGAACATAAAGGTGAAAGGGACTAACGTCTCTGCGTATGGTTCAATTTTTTCTTTGTTTCCCGACGGATCCGACAACAATTTCCAATGTAACAGGCCACAGACAGTTGTGTTGAAGTAATTTTTTAGTTTTGCTGGGTGCTTTTTTAATAAATTTTATCTTAGTAAGAAACTGTGTAATTATAAATTTTGGATTTTGGATTAAAAAAACAAACTAACTAAGATATTTAAACCTGGCATTCCAAGATATATATGGAAATTTGATAAAATAGCATTGCGATATGAAAATATCCCCTTTTAATAGATTAAAGTCTAGTTAGTTTTTACAATAGTATAAGTTTACAGTAACTGTTCAATCTGGGTTAGGATTAGGCTGTGACATTCAATCTACCGTTGCAGGCACTTGTTTTTAGTTTTTTTTTTAACAGTCTTCTATGAAACACAGCGACAACCTTGAGTAGTAGCAAAGCCTACGGTCGACATAAGTATATGAAGGAACACCAACAATTCAATTCAATTCAACGTTTATGCTCAAACCTTCACAAATCACTTTTATTGCATGAATCAGAGACTGTTGATGCTTACATCAAGCAGCCAAAAAAAACTGGAGGAATCTATGGTGCTGTAGTGACAACACCTCCAAACTGTGTTGCAACACCCTCTGGATAGTGCATTCTATTTGTGTTGTCTTGAGCGGGAAAATGGATTCATTTGTCTTGAGCCACTTTCTACTTTCATGAAAGTAATAAAGGTGTTGTTTTTTTATTTTGTAGAAAATATTCCTACAAAGAAAAATGCTGGAACGTTGGTTTCAGAAGAAAAACAACTATACGCCTCACTAGAAAAGTTGTTAAATAAAATGTAACCTCAACAGTCTGACTGTACACTTCCAGTTGTACTGGACAACTGTACTTTCTATTCCTGTCTTGCTTGAGCCTATTTAGCTCAACATTGTAACTTCTTTAGTACTTCTTCATACATTTCAATATACTTTTCTATTCTTTTCTCTCTGCATTTCTCTTTGCTTCACAATTTATCATGGTATCAGAGCTTCAAAAGTAAGCCTCTTCACACAGTCTGGAGAGCAACATGATCTTCATAGCGCAGAGCTACACGGATCTTGAGAGCACGTGACACAGTCTTTTTCACAAAGCTTGGAGAGTCGTCTGTCATAGTCTCGAAAGATCCTCGCAGGAAACTTCCACAAGGAAGAAGACCGTCTTACGTTCAAAAGATCAACGTAGGAAGCTTGCAGAGGTTGCAGAGCATACTACGCTCGAAAGAACGAGGAAGCAGAGACCGAGAAAGAAGAAAATTTAAAGATTCTTGCACATTTTTTCAAGATTCGTCAAAGATTGACGAAGAAGAGCTGAAGAACGGAAGAATGTTTAAGGAACTCGTAGAATTCATTCACAATCGTTAAAGATTGCTGCAGAAGGCAACACAATTTAAAGTTTTTTGAAATTCGCTCAAATCTGTTAAAGATTGAAGCAGAGAACGAAGAACTCATGAAATTATTTCAAATCTTTGAAAGATTCACAAATCTTTCTTCCACAAGAGTAAAGAACGCGTCTCAGGTGAAAAGAACAGTCACTGAGGCCGTAAGATTTGTCTTGCGAACGGATCCAGAGCGAGAAACCAGTTCAGAAGGGACGAGCAGAGCGCGGAAAAGGCGAAAGAATTTCAGCCGCCAGATCTTGCACAGAGGACCGACAACCGTCATATCAGCGAGAAGGTGCACGAGGTTTAATCCTCTAGAGTGCCAAGGAGAAATTTTTGACTTGTGAAGTCACGAAGTCCTGACATCATCTAGACCGTCCATCAAAGAAACACATGGCAAGATCTCGGCATTTCCTGACTTGCAGGTGTAAAGGTCAGAAGACATGTCGTGAGAATTTGCGAATCGCGAAATCATGAGTCATTTTGGACTATTGGATCAAGAAAGATCATGAGCCGTCGATCTTATCCCATTGCAAAATCGGGGATAGGAAGTTGGACGAGTGAGAGTCTGCTCTCCAAAACTCCGATACGCGAAATCGTGACATCACATATCGCAAAATCCCGAGAGGACTTGTGAGCCATCCATCTCAGAGGACAGGTGGCAGCGGATCCGAGTGCCGTCAAATCGACATATCGGAGTTCACGGTTTTGAAATACCGTCGCAACAAGAGTTCTAAACTCGTGAAATCACGATTCACGAAATAGTGATAAGATCTCAGTCATCCATTTGTTCAGACACGTGGCGGACATCGAGGAAACCGTCGGCGTTTCGGTAATCGTGGTTTCAGGTTAACAAAATTTGGAGTCGCAAGTCGCGAAATCGCGAAACAATGCGGACCGTCCATCTTGAGGGGACGCGTGGCATAAATCCGAGGGCTCGTGGAAAGTCTCGAAAGGGGAATGTCCATCGGCGCATCGCGAATCCTAAGGACAAAAGATCGGGTTTCTTTGTGGTGAAAACCCCGTAAATGATCGGAGCCGTCCATTTTGAAGAGACACGTGGGCGAGATCGGGTGAGCCATCGGCACATCGGGATTTGGCGTTTCGCGAATCCTGAGGATAAGAAACACGATCATTTCGGAATTGCGAAGTCCGAAATCTCGACAGGAGGAAAGCTCCGTTTTGGGGCCTAGCTGACGTTATCTCATAAAAACAAGGGATCAGGAATCTCCACGGTGAAAAACCCGAAGCAGCCTTGAGCCGTCCATCTGTTGGGACGCGTGGCAGAAATTGAGGCCTTCAGAAAAATCCCGATAGGAGAGTGCATCGGCATTACGAGATTTGGAAAATCGTGAATCCTGAAGCGAAGTCTCGAAATCGTGAGAAGTGATCAGGACCGTCCAATATAGAAGGATGCGTGGTAGAGATCAAAGCATTCGGGGAAAGTCCCAAAAGGAAAGCGCCATCAGAAAATCAGAGATCTTGGAATCGAGGAGTCAGAAGAGCTCATCATCAGAAATCGTGAAATATCGATTCGTGATATCCCGATAAGATCTGGACCGTCAGATCACTGGAATATCTGGACCGTTGAATTGTCCAAAGGCGAATTTCACATTTCGGCGATTTGAAAGCCAACGAACTGAAAAATCCCATAGCGCTTTAACATTAAGGTGCGTGGTCACATTGCACCATGACAAAGGAAATTCAAGGCTGATAAGCTCCCCCCGGACATCGACAAATTGACGTTTCGGCGATCGGAGGTAAATACGAAATTTCCCTCTATTTTTTTTTTCTGAGATTTTTTTTCAAAAAAAATATGGCGTTGTCTAGCAATTTAGGACCAACTCAGGGTCCGATTCTTCTGGGAAAGAATTACAAGTTTTGGTCTCTTCGAATGAGATCATTCTTGCAAGCAAAAGAATGTTGGGATCCAGTGGATCTTGGATATGTGGAACCAGATCCAGCCGCCCTTTCTGCCATGACAAATCCACAGAGAATTGCTCAGGAAACACTGAGGAACAAAGAAAATAAAGAAAAATTTTGGATTCAGAATTATGTGGATGATTCGATTTTCTAAAAAATCACAGGTGCTGGTACTTCCAAATAGGCCTGGGATATTCTTAAATCTTTCTGCCAAGGAAATAACAGGGTCAAAACAGTTAAACTGCAGACCTTGAGGACACAATTCGAGACTTTAAGAATGACAAAGTCCGAAAATGTGGATCAGTTCATGACCAGAGTCATGGGCATCGTGAACCGGATCAGACTGACTGGCGAAGCCATCACTGATCAACGCATTGTTGAGAAAATTCTTAGAAGTTTACCAAAGAAATTTGAAATGGTTGTAACAGCAATCCTTGAATCCAAGGATCTGTCAATATTTTCAATAGAGGAGCTAATTGGTTCTCTGGTGACACATGAGACTAGACTACATCTCACAGATGAGTCAATCTCCAATGCTTTCAAAACTCAATTCTCATTCAGCAGAGGGAGAGGCAGAGGAAGAAGCAGAGGTCATCAAGGAAGAGGGAGCAATCAAAGTAACCCTCACTCCAATGGAGGTAATAGACAACAATATCTGAATCAAAATTTCCAAGGTCAAAGAAATCAGCAACAAAATCAACATCAGAATTTCCAGCCTCAAAGAGGCAGAGGGAGAAGATCAAATGACAATGTTATTACTGCAAGAAGTATGGGCACTATGAATCTAAATGCAGGAAGAAGCAAGCATATCATCTCTCAGGCAAAGCACATGTGTCAAATCATACGGGAGACACCTCAAGAGGTATGTTTCTTTCATGCCACAAGACTGAACAACAACCTAAAGATCTCTGGTTGCTGGACAGTGGATGCATCAATCATATGACAGGTAACAAAGAATTACTTTCATGCATTTATTCTTCAATCTCATCTGATATTACACTAGGAAACGATTATTTTGTCAAAGTTCAAGGAAAATGAATTGTTCCTATTCTTACTAAACAGAATGTTAAAAAAGACATAAACAATGTCTATCATGTACCAGATCTGAAACATAATTTGTTAAGTGTAGGAAAACTCATATAACATGGCTATAAGACACTTTTTGAGGGAGCATTTTCCAAAATATATGACAAGTACCCTAGCAGAAAATTGATTTCTGAAATCCATATGACTCCAAATAGGATGTTTCCCCTTACCCTCAGAACTGCAAATCTGAGTCAACCATATGAATAGAGTGCATCTACCCTGAATGAAACAATGGTTTGGCATACAAGATTTGGACATATACCATTTCAGAGTCTAAGTCTTCTTCATAAAAACTTCATGGTCAAAGGTCTACCTATCTTTAAAGAGCAAATTCCCCCATGTGAGTCTTGCATACTTGGAAAACATAAGAGAACTAGTTTTCCATAGTCTTCCAATCAAGCCAAACAACATATTGAACTTTTTCACACTGACGTATGTGGACCAATGCAAACATATTCAATAGGTGGTAGTTTTTATTTTCTAACATTTATTGATGATTTTAGCAGAAAAATATGGATCTATTTTCTCAGACACAAGTCTGAAACTTTTGCAAAATTCAAAGAATTCAAAGCAGAAGCTGAAAAACAGAGTAGCAAATACATCAAAGCACTTAGGTCAGATGGAGGAGGAGAATACAATTCCAGAGAATTTGCAAATTTCTACAAATCACAAGGCATTATCATGCAAACAACAACCAGGTATACTCCACAACAGAATGGAGTGGCTGAAAAGAAAAATCAGACAATAATGAATATGGCAAGAACACTTCTTAAAGAGAAAAGTATGTCAAATAGGTTTTGGGTTGAAGGAGTAGCATGCTCAGTTTATCTCTTGAATAGATCACCAACCACCAGTGTAAAGATGAAAGTTCCCCAAGAAGCATGGAGTGGGACAAAGCTCAATGTAGCACATCTAAGGACATTTGGATGCATAGAATACGCTCACATACCTTCCGAATTAAGGAAGAAACTTGATGACAGAAGTGAGAAATGCATTTTCACTGGATATAGTGAAACATCTAAAGCTTATAGGCTGTACAATCCAATCACCAAGAAACTAATTCTCAGCAGAGATGTAAAATTTCTAGAAAATCAATTTTGGAATGATTCAGAAAATCAACAGATGGACAGTCAAAATCCATTGCTGCCAAGTTCTGAAAACGCAGAAAATTCAGAACAACAAGTACCTCAAACTATTCTTCCACGATTGTAGGTACAAAGACAACCTGGAAATTCTCAGGATAACTCAACTTCCAGCAGAGAATCATTCTCTAAACCACAAAATCAGAGAACTTGAAGTTTGAGAGAAATCCATCAGCAGTTGGATGACTTTGAACAACACAACCTTTTTGCTTTAATGTCATGTCAACCTACATTCTTTAAGGAAGCAGCTAAGGAGCCACATTGGGTTCAAGCAATGAACCAAGAAATTGACTCCATTGAGAAGAAAAAGACATGGGATCTTGTTGATTTGCCAACTCATAAGAAGAGTATTGATGTCAAGTGGGTTTACAAAACTAAACTCAATGAAAAAGGGCAGATCGAAAAACACAAGGCAAGACTTGTTGCCCAAGGATTCTCACAACCAGGTACTAATTATGGTGAAACTTTTGCTCTAGTAGCAAGATTAGACACTGTAAGGACTCTATTGGCCAAAGCAGCACAACACAAATGGAAAGTATACCAGATGGATGTCAAGTCAACATTCTTGAGTGGTTTCTTTGAAGAAGAAGTTTATGTCGATCAACCACTTGGATTTGAAGTCCAAGAGCACCCAACCAAAGTATATCGGTTGAAGAAAGCCTTGTATGGCTTAAAGCAAGTTCCAAGAGATTGGTACAACAGAATTGACACTTATTTGATCAAAAGTGGTTTCAGCAGAAGCCAAAATGAGCCAACTCTTTATACCAAAAAAGATCAGCACGGTAAAATTTTGATTGTATGTTTATATGTTGATGACATGATCTATACAGAAAATCTTGAGTTAACAGATTTTAAACATGCCATGCAGTCTGAGTTTGAGATGACAGATCTTGGCATAATGAAATATTTTTTAGGGATTGAGGTTAATCAATCAGCCAAAGGCATTTTTGTCTGTCAGCAAAAGTATGCAGCAGACATCCTCAAAAGATTTCGCATGGAAGGATGCAATCCAGCAGAAACCCCCATACCACTAGGCTCAAAATTGAGCAAGAATGATGAAGGTCCTACAATGGACTCTACTCTATACAAAAGTTTAGTAGGCAGTTTGTTGTATCTCACAACAACTAGGCCTGACATTATGTATGCAACCAGCCTTGTTTCCAGATTCATGGAATCCCCCAAAGATTCTCATTGGAAAATGGCGAAACGAATTTTGAGATATGTTGCAGGAACTCTCAATTTCGGTTTATGGTACACTAAATCTAATAGTAATCAACTTTCTAGTTACATAGACAGTGATTTTGCAGGCAACCTAGATGACAGGAAAAACACATCTGGACATGTTTTTCAACTGGGCATGAACCTAATCTCATGGGCATCAAAGAAACAACCAATTGTTTCAATATTTTCTGCAGAGGCAGAGTATGTCGCTGCTACCTCAGCTTCTTGTCAAGCTGTGTGGCTAAGAAGAATATTAAAAGATGTGTCACATACAGAAAATGATCCAACTCCTATATTAAGTGATAATACTTTAGCAATTGCTTTATCCAAAAATCATGTGTTTCACAAGAAAAACAAACACATTGGCACTCGTTTTCATTTCATACGCGAGCTAGTCAATAATGGTGATATTGCACTACAATTTTGTGGTTCTCGAGATCAGCTTGCTGATATCTTTACAAATCCAGTAGGAAAGTCAGTTTTTGATTTTCAGAGATAGCACTTAGGCATAATCAGTGCTGATGTTTGTAACTGTTGAGTTTAAGAGGGAGTGTTAAATAAAATGTAACCTCAACAGTCTGATTGTACATTGCCAGGATAGTTGTTCTTTCTATTCCTGTCTTGCTTGAGCCTATTTATCTCAACATTGTAACTTCTTCAGTATTTCTTCATACAGTTCAATATATTGTTCTATTATTTTCTCTCTGCATTTCTCTTTGCTTCACAATTTATCAAAAGTAAGGGATTTCGAAAAAAACCTTGGATTCGGTGAAGATAGAGTCCATTTCATATAGTGTCTTGGCGTCTACAGTGGGTTTTCGATCCCCTTGGATTCGTGTGGGTTTTTGTTTCTTCTTTGACAAACATGGTTGATCTTAACGGGACTCCCACACGCTGCCCGTGGAAGTTCGGGTACGCGTGCATACTTTAGTCTCATTTCTTTATGCTATATGGATTATGTTATTAAGTATATAATATTATTATTCTAACAGATGGAAGACCTCAAGATAAGACGACGTGGTGAACGCTATGAAGAATGCAAAACTAGGACCCCTCTTTATTTCTCTCACTCGTATATTACTTGAAGACTCCACTAAATTTTACAAATATGTCCCTGGTTTTATTAGCATTAAAAGACATGGATCCTTTGGCTCAGCTTGGTAAGTATAGCACACTCTCCACTGCGTTCTAATCGTATATTTGGATTTATCCGTTGTTTCATCTTTTGCTTTATTGAAATAATAGACATATTACTCTTTGATTTAAAGAGAACCACGATCTTAATGCTAAATATTATGTTCCTTGGTTAAATCTGCAGGCCGTTTAATTGATGAATAGGCATCCATTTGCAGCAAGAAAATCCTCCAAAGAGAACTGAAAACAATAGCTGAAATGGTCCTACTGGAAATTGAGTTGGAATATACGGGGACCACTGGGTGTTTGTACTTAGCATCACAAATGCACTCTATCAAAACGATGGATACAATGAGTGAGCAATATTTATTTGGTAGCAGATGCTACCATGTAGCCTTCCTCTTAGACTTCAGCGACAACTTGGGTGAAGAATATATTACAAATGTTTCATAACTTCATGGTTAATGTTTGATATTACAAATGTTTCATAACTTAACTTCGGTGAAGAAGATATTACAAATGTTTCATAACTTCATGGTTAATGTTTGGTATTACAAATGTTTCATAACTTCATGGTTAATACATATATTGTTTTATGTTTTTAAAGTTGATTTACTTTATTTTTCTGTTTTTTCAATTGAGTAATAGTAATAACTTAGTTAGACTGGTATAAAATGATGGATATGTAATGAGTCAAAAGATTTATTTGGATACTATTACCTTATTTTCCTTTTTTGGTTTGTTTCTCACTATTCAACTTTCAACTCAAGAAATGTAACGGTCTCACCGTTAGGACAACAATGTAATATTCAAACATAAAAAATGAAGCGATATCATGGACATGTCATTCACATACACTTAAAAAAAAATAGAATGAATTAATAAACATTTATGACACAGTACCAACACATCATCATAGATCATCAGGGCGTTATAGCATCCTAATAAACCAACACAAGTATTATAAAAATTCCAAGCACGAGGTAACATAAATACTAAATCCATCTAGCAACGACACAAGTCGAGACGCAATAATATACTTAAATACCAGGCACACGATTAAATCAAACACCAAATACGAAACTCCACCTCAAATTCCAGGTAAGGTCACGATCTAAATTTAACATAACATAATTCACTTATTGATCATCGCGCACAAATAATCATTCAAAAGGGTCAACAGTAACATCGTGGCCAATGTGCTAGTGAACTTAGGCATAACAATTTGCGTCAACATAACCACTAGTGAAAAACATCGAAAAACCTAATCTTCATCATAGACCCAAGCACAAGGAGTTCAATTAAACAATCAAGCCTCAACATAGGTTAGTGGTGAAATAAATTCCAAGTCTTAAAACGTTGGTATATCAACATAATAAGTGGCGATCTAAAATCTAAGTAATCAATGATCATGCAACAATATATCTAAGTGACGTTATAGAATCTACACATTCCCATTATTTCTAAGATGCTGGAATAATAATCATATTCAATAGTTAATACCATGATATATTTGAATATACATAATGTTGTTAAATTTAAAACTTAGACACATTACCATAGAGTGTTTTACTTTATAAAAATAAAACATTACAAGGTAAGAGTAGTAACCTTCCTTAACATGAAAATCAAGTCCATTATATAATTTATTAATTTAATTCTTTCCATGTTTTAAGAATATCACTCTGTCATTTTCCTTGTTCCAAAAGGCAATCATATCCATTGAATTCAATTTAAAACTTAGACACATTACCATAGAGTCTTTTACTGTATAAAAATAAAACATTACAAGGTAAGAGTAGTAACCTTATTTAACATGAGAATAAAATCCATTATATAATTTATTATTTTAATCCTTTCCATCTTTTAAGAACATCTTTTAAGAATATCACTTTGTCATCTTCCTTGTTCCAAAAGACAATCATATCCATTGAATTTAATTTAAAACTTAGACACATTACTATAAAGTATTTTACAATATAAAAATAAAACATTACAAGGTAAGAGTAATAACCTTTCTTAACTTTGTCACTTTTAAGAATACTTAGACACATTACCTTCCTTAAGGTAAGAGTAATAAGGTAAAACCATCTTTTAAGAATATCACTTTGTCATCTTCCTTGTTCCAAAAGACAATCATATCCATTGAATTTAATTTAAAACTTAAACACATTACCATAAAGTCTTTTACGGTATAAAAATAAAACATTACAAGATAAGAGTAATAACCTTCCTTAACATGAGAATGGATTCTATTATATAATTTATTATTTTAATCTTTCCCATATTTTAAGAATATCAGTTTGTCATCTTACTTGTTCCAAAAGTCAATCATATTCATTGAATTCCTTCACTTTCTTTTTTTCTTTAGTAAGAAATCCTCTCCTGAAATTATATAGAAAGGTTGGTCCTAATTATTTGATTTAACACTAAATGGGAGAAAATATCTTGATTATTGAATGAAGAGAGAACAATAAGTTGGGGAAAGCGCAAGGAGTACTCTTAGGCAATCTTTTCATTTTCCCTGGGAAAATAAAAAGTTTTGTTAAGATGAGGGCTTTACTTGAAGGGTAAAACATTCGATTGGTAACTGAATTCTTTAAAGTTTGGGTAGTCCACTTTTCTAGCTTGGAAGGCCGGAAGCTAAAGAAGAGATGCAAGGAGAATCGACATATCCTCTTTTGCAAAAATTTTAAATCAGAAATTTTTCAGATATGTGTGGTTACGGGTTTTATTTATCTTTTAATAACATTGTAAAGTCACAAGTTATTGGTATATTTGGCTTGCTGGTTGTTGGAGGATTCCACTTATCTTTTAATAACATTGCAATCTCATAAATTATTGGTATATCTGGCTTGTGGACTGTTAAATATACTCTTGGGTTTATAGTGGCAATGGACAGATTGACCCTAAACCTGGCCCAGTAATCCCGACATATTACTGATTTCCCCATGGTTAAAAAAACATTGCAACGTGCTTAAATATGGTTTAGTGGATTTTCATCGTCTCTAGGCGTTCATCAGCCACGGGTTTAAGTGGCTGGGCTAGTCCATTACCAATCCAAANAGTAATCCCGACATATTACTGATTTCCCCATGGTTAAAAAAACATTGCAACGTGCTTAAATATGGTTTAGTGGATTTTCATCGTCTCTAGGCGTTCATCAGCCACGGGTTTAAGTGGCTGGGCTAGTCCATTACCAATCCAAAGGCCGTTAATTTATTCTGGCGTTCTTCTTAATTCACTTGAAAAGAGGTTTGCACCAATTTTGAAATAAAATCAAAGTAATAAAAACTGTCAAGATCAGAATCTTAACTGCCAATAATTTAGAGACAATGGCCGCACAGTTTGTATTAAATCAAATATTTTAAAAAATGTGGGAATTCATAATTCTTTACTGCCCATAATTAAATCTAACCTTTGTGTTAAATCTAATCCATAGGTCGCACCAGTTTGTATTAAATCTAACCTTTTTAAAACTGTCGATAGTTCCTAAATCTTAACTCCCGGGATTCAGCTCGGAATTAGCTCCCCCAAAAGTCGCTGAAGGAAAATCACTGAAGGAAAAGTGCAGAGGTACAAGACCGTTCGCTGAGGATAGGGGATTGAAATTCGCCGTGGTAAATGTTGTAAAGGGTGTGGTCACGAAAATCACTTACAGAGAACACAAATTTCGCTGGCAAGAAAACGCGACTTCCGCTGGGCAAGAGATTGCAACTTTCTCAGGTAAATATCACGAATCTAGCTGGCTAAAACGCTCCAACGTAGGGTGAATACCCAGTAAACTCCCAGAGCATT